>CALNHX010005650.1:0-102988 GCA_940337035.1 Agriotes lineatus | reverse complement strand
AGTTTCGGGGACATTACATCGCCCTGTCTTACTCCTCTCATAATTGGGATGGAATTTGTGCTCTCTTCTGCTTGTATAGTTATCGTTGCATTTTTGTAGATGTTGTGTATCAAATTTCTATATCGCGAATCGATTCGACAGTTGTTCATTGCCCTTTCTACGGCCCACATCTCAACACTGTCGAATGCCTTTTCATAATCCACAAAAGCAAGATACAAGGGGAGATGGTATTCATTTGTTTTTTCTATTAGTGTCTTTATAGTTAAGAGGTGATCGGATGTACTGTACCCTTTGCGGAACCCGGCTTGTTCGACTGGTTGGTAGCTGTCCATTTTTAGTGTTAATCTGTTATTAATAATTTTCATAAAGAGCTTATATAGATGTGACAGCAGGGAAATAGGTCGATAGTTCTTTATGTTGCTCCTGTCTCCTTTTTTAAATAGTAATATGACGAGGCTGTTATTCCATCCTTTAGGAATTTTCCCGTTGTGCAGACAATCGTTAAATAAGTTTTTTAATATTGGTAATATAATGTCTTGACCTTCTTTCAACAACTCCGCTATTACCCCATCTGGTCCTGGAGATTTATTATTCTTTAGGTCTTTTAGAGCCTGCTCGACTTCAAATTCTTCAATGTCTGGTATTTCCTCTGATCCGATGTTTTCTAGTTTTTGTTGTAAATTTACTTTTGTATGCTCATCTGGACTTTGCTGTGAACTATATAGGTCTTTGTAGAAGTTTTCTATTATTTGGGTAATTTTATTTTTGTCTCTTTCTTCCATTCCGTTTTGATTTTTCATAGATATTATTTTATGGTTGCCGAGCGTTGGTCTTAGGCATTTCATGTTTTTATTTCTTTCTATAACTTTTTCCGCTAGAGCTTCATTATATCTCTTTAGGTCTTCTTTGAGCTCTTTCTTTATGGTCTTATTGAGTTCTCTATATTCTGTCGTGTTAACCTTTCCTTGTCCTACTAGTGTTTTTCTTTGGGCCATTAGTTGTTTTGTTTCTTCGCTTATCTTTTCTTCTTTTGTTTTAGTCTTTTTAGCAATTTGCATTCCAGCTTCTAGAAGTTGTTTACTTATTTTCTCATTAAGTTCATCCATATTATTTTGATTGTTTTTACAATTTTTATCTATGTTTTCTTTTAGTATTTTTCTAAATGTTTCTCCATTCATCCTTAATTTCTCAGTATCTATTTGTGTTCTTTTTTTGAACAACTTTTTTCTCTCGATTTTTTCATCTATGCAGATATTGGATCTCACCATTCTATGGTCACTTCCCGTTGTACACCTGTTGATCACTGTTACATCTTTGAAAATTCGTTTGTTTGTAGTCAGGAAGTAATCGATTTCATTTTTAGTTTTCCCGTCAGGTGATATCCACGTCCATTTTCTGTTAGGTCTTTTTTTAAAGTAGCTATTCATGGCATATAGATTTTCTTTTTCTAGGTATTCATAAAGTTTATTTCCCCTTGTATTTCTCGAGCCATAGCCGTAATTTCCAAGTCTATTTTCTGACTCTGCTTTTTTCCCTAGCTTAGCGTTAAAATCACCCATTATTATGGTTGTTTTCACTTTTTGAGGGCAGTCTTCTCTTGCTGTTGTTACTTCCTCATAGAATTGCTCTAATTCTTCTTCGCTACTTGTTGAAGTTGGGGCGTACACTTGAATGAGTTTGATATTAGCGTGTTTATTTACCTCTATGACGACATATCCAACTCTGTTGGATATGGACTTATATGTCTTGATATGTGATTTTAGCTTGTCTCGAATTAGAAATCCTATACCACCATAAGTTTCGTCTTCTGGCCCTCTATAGTAGAGAGTATTTCCCGATTTCAAGTCAATACAATGCTCTCCTCTTCTTTTGACTTCTGAAAGTCCTACTATATCCCAGTTTATAGTTTTTAATTCTTCCTCTAGCTCCATTAGTTTTTCATCCTTCGCCATCGATTTTATGTTGTATGTTATTATCTGGAGTTTGGTGTTAGTGTGAGTATTTTTACAATTTCTACTTGTCAATCTTTTGCCTCCCCCAGAATCCATGAGGCTGACCGGATATCCGGTGTGGGATTGTGGATTTTTTGTCCTACCCGCCTGGGATACTTTATTTCGTGTTTGTAAGGTTGACATATTTGGTTTTAATTAGAAGGTTTTGGCATTTGAGTTACCACGCCTGCCATGCGTCTTGGTAACCGGATAGGAGTGTGGATAAGGTTAAATGTAATTTAGGTAGGATTTAAGGGATTAGGACATGTTTCTCCTCTAGGTGATGTGATGTGAGGAGAAACAAGGCTCGCGTGGGCAGGGTCGCTTCCCTGAAGTAGACCTATTTCTGTCGGGATCACAGAAAGTGTCTACCCGCTACCCTATCAGTTGTACCAAATATATATAATTATCAACGACTTTTAGTGGATCGTCTTCTAACATAATACGGATATTTTGGTGCTCGTCCATATTTGTCATTATTTTTTGTCTTGGTTCTGTTAATTTTTAGGCCTACTAACTGGGATTGTGTGTTTAGATCGATTATCATTTCTTGCAGCTCTTCATTACTGCTACTTATTAGTACGATGTCATCCGCAAATCTGAGATGGTTCAAGTATTCACGTATTCATATTTATCCCTTTCCTGTCCTAATTCAGTTTCTTAAAGAATATATATACCGGGTGACAATGTGACTAGGGCCATGCTTATATCTTATTTATTGATTAATCGATTTGGATACAATTTTATACCGAGATACTAGACATAATTTCGGATTGGCCGATAGATATAGTCAAAATGGCTGACTTCCGGTTTTACCGGAAATGCCATTAACTTTGATTTTTTAAATGGAACACTCTGTATATTTTATGTTTTTCTGAATCTACGAGTCAAATTACATATAATAGTCTTGCCAAATTTAAATTTTTTTAAACAAAAAAATTATTTTTTCAATTTTTATTTTTTATTATAGAAGGCCTTGACTAGTTTGTAACTTACACACACGTATATTAACTATTAATAATTTCCTTGGTATTGATCAACTATTACAAATAATGATTTGGTAATGCTTGAGTTAAGAGTGGTTTTTCTCATAGAGCTAGCAAAAGAAAAATACATTTAAATATAACATTTTTTAAAAGGGCATATCTTATATTAATTTATCTAAACAAAAATTTATTTCAATACGAAACTAAAATCATACAAGCTTAAATAGTCATTGATCTATACGACTTAATTAGATTGAGTAAATTCCGACACTGTAACGGTATAAGGGGTTACAGATTATGTATGTATGTATGAGTAAAATAAATAGCACTTCTGCGTGCAGCTATTACGATATATAAAGTAAGCGACACAATTAGTCAAGTGGAAATAACTGTGATTAACAAATTCATCTCTTTTATTTTATTTCAAAATCTGTCATTTCAGATTGTTTCCTGTTAAAGCAACTTGCTCAGGATGTAGAAAAGTATCTATTGCACAGAAAATTTTAATGTTAAACAGAGTAGCAATTAAAAAGATCAATTAAGATGAAGTGATAAGCTTTTGGGTAACTTTTTTATTGTAATGATAAATACGGCCTTTTAGAATATCAAACACTGGGGTTAATTAAATAACAAAATCCAAGGGCCAAATCACCACAACTTTTAAATTAATTGGTTTCAATAGTTGAATTATTATTAGCCAAAAAACTCAGGGCAAATGAAAAGTTTGTAATTACTATTATCAAGGTAAATGGTTTATAGCTCCGGCAGACATGAAACAATCTTACCTCAGGGGAGTAGGTTCACAGAACTTATGCAAAACTTTGTATAACAAATAACTTCACTGTATGACAATTTAACTCAATAATTAGGCCATCTGCTCAATTCGCTGTGACAGATTAATAACCTTAAAATTCAGTGCTACTAAACAAACTGCTTTGCGAGTCCAAGATTAGCGCAAAATTTAATTTTCACCGCCGAAATGGCGAAAACACATCAGTTAATTACTGTTGCATGTGACGTAGCGTTTGGCTTCCCAAACCACCGAGTTTAGGGACGCTATCTCAATTATTCGAAGTTGGATGGACCTAGCGAACTGGAACCACGTCGAATCCCTCCGAGAAGGTCTAATCTTGACGAACACTGGCTTTCCCAATGCTGCTGCAACGCGATCCATGCGAAATTCTTACCTTTAGTAGTGGTGCTCTGCTGATTGCTGGCACAATGAAGGGACGCCGCCGCTCTCCTGCACTTGAGAAAGTCTTTCTAGTCCTGCTTTCTATTTCCACGGACTCCTGACAGTCTCTTTTACTCGTTGCACACCCAATCTTAGCTGCTGATCGTGACGATGTCGGGTCCGAACTTTCGCCTCTCAAACTGGTCGCACCTGGTGGAACCTTCCGGTGATGATGGCGCTGTTTCGGGATCTATTACGGCTTTAAAAACTGGCTTCACACAAGCCCGGTACACTACTGAATAATTGTAACCATTTTGTGACTGAACAAGATAATTTTTTATTAACAATTTTTGTACAAATTTGTGGAGCCGCTGCCCACACAAGTAGCAAAAACCACGCTTATTTTGTCAATGTTTAACAATTGCCAGTCGCGTTGCCAAGCAACTACGATCTGTTTTTGTTTAAAGGTAGTAAAGTTTGATAACACAAGTAGCTTAAGGACTATAAGTTTGATATCAAGTTTTTCTTAACTGCTAAAATTGTCTTTTGCTTCGCATAAATGTCACTGTTCAATTGATCTGCTTTTTGACACTTTGCTTTTAATGCATTAGTTCATTCTTGTTTATTTACCACTTCACTAATGTTTGTGGTTTTCGATCGGTCGCCTTATTTTGTATCGTTCTTTGCAATTACTTCTTTGCTAGCACTGCTTTCAATTAACCCTTCAGTTTTCTTTGCCATTTGTACTGTTATAAACGTTTAATACATAACTCTCATGTAATCCTGTACATTACAAATCATTTTGTATTATTTTATTATCATCTCATTCCTAACGTTATTAAATAAAATCTGTCAGTTACAAATTAAACCGTATTTTCCAATCCAAACATTTATTATTATTAATATCTGAACTTAACTACTTTTGAAACTTGTCTTATCTCATGCCAACCTTTCTACCCTCAATTAATAATTACTGCTGCACATATCAAGTGAATTTATTAACGTAAAACAGTGACCATCGTGCAATAAATAAAATATTGAATTCTGTGCTCATGTTGATCTATTTCATTATGTTAATTAAGACACCAGAATTACCGTGGGCATAAAACCATCTCAATATACACGTTACACAGACAAATATATCTGAGTACGTAAAATATCGTCGGTACAAATTGATAATATGCTACTAATAAATAATATCTGAGTAGTGTTGTAATGTTTAACTACCATAAAGGACAATTGTCCAAATTGTTCTCTGAATGTCATTTGGCAGTGGTCTATTATGATATGTTTTTCGGACTTTTTCCACTGTCTAGGGTGTAAATCACACAACGTTTCGGGAGTTTTGATCTACTCCCGTCTTCAGGTGTTCCTGGTTAGTCCTGAGAAGGACTGATATTGTACGTTTTTCTACGTAAATTTGTGCCTCCCCCGGGGTTTGAACCCGGGACCGCTGATCGCTAGTCTGCCACTCTAACCACTAGGCCACCAGGGCGGTTATATATTTTAGTTGTAAACTTATATATATATATAGGAAATTTTTGACTGGGAAAGGGGTTATAGTCAACACCAATCTCAGTACTTGGGCAACGATTTCAAGAGCTATTAATGGTTTGTTGAAATAAAACCACTTGATGTTAAGGTCGACGTTTCGATATTTATTTGTATTATTATCAAGACCTAAAGAGAGATTTACAGATAAGAAGCGTTGTTTGTACAATGTAATTAGTTAAGATCTTACCTAACAACTTGTGGTACAAAACCAGAAAGGCACATGTAGTTCACAAAACATGTGACCAGATTTCAAATTTTAAATTTACAGGAGGAAACACTGAACGAAGCAGCATATCACACAACAAAAGTAATGCTAGATTTCCTGTCACCAGGTTACATGTTAAAAATTTACAAATACATTTAAAATTAATTAATTACTACAATTTTTATTGGTTTTAAGCCATAATGGCCGTCAAATTGATAAAATTGTTTAAACCCGACAAGGAATGCAAGAAAGTTATAAACTTTGCAGATGACAGTTTTGGGCCGCGCATGCGCCTTAGAAATATATATATATATATATAAGTTTACAACTAAAATATATAACCGCCCTGGTGGCCTAGTGGTTAGAGTGGCAGACTAGCGATCAGCGGTCCCGGGTTCAATCCCCGGGGGAAGCACAAATTTACGTAGAAAAACGTATAATATCAGTCCTTCTCAGGACTAACCAGGAACACCTGAAGACGGGAGTAGATCAAAACTCCCGAAACGTTGTGTGATTTACACCCTAGACAGTGGAAAAAGTCCGAAAAACATATCATAATTGTCCAAATGTATATTGGTGAGAAAAACACAACAAGCTGCCTTTTAAATATTCAGCAATGTGAACAGGAGCAGGTGATTTCTTAAATTATTCAATAGCGAAGAGAAGTTTCATTACATAGTAGACATTTAATCGTTTTAGTTATACATATATCTATTTTAGCGACGGAACTCCAGATAAATATTATTTAAATATTCTCAAGGTCACTTAATGGAAATGTTTCCTTTTTATCGAAGTCGTAGTAAATATTTAAAAATTAAGGGGGGAATGTAACCACCCGTATTGCATTTCTTGCGTAAACCAGAAATTAACAAATGTTAAATTTCTTGAAATTATTGATAACGTTTGCAACAACATCTTGCCCTTTCCATTGGCGAATTCTTTAGATATTTTCTAACGATTTAAGTAGGAAAAATTTAGAAAAAGGAACCAAGATATTCACGTCAGTTGTCGCTAATATTAAACGATATCATGAATCACGCTTAGATATAGTATCACAATCCTGACGTCTGAAGTGTATTAACAATCACTGTAAGGAGAGGAAACGGATCATCATAGCAAAGATATTTCCAACGTTTGAAAAGTATCTTAGTGGAAATTTTAATGATATTGAAGGGTCGGGTAAGCGCAAACATTACTTTTGATTTTGTTTTCAAGGACAATTAAAAACGCCTAGTTTAATAGCTAGATATATAGAATTATTTGAAGTTATAGGCGAACAATTAAAGACCTTAACGAAAGCTTTCGTTTGTTTTGAGCATGGTGTAAGCCGATATTTTTTGCAGCTGTTAGGAATTCAGCGGGACCTTAACTGGTTACACGATTTTTTAACACATGGCCTGGCAGGCGAGGCAGTTGAAACGGAGTTGATAGAGGTGCTAAATTATGACTTGGGGATTAGGCAAAATTAGAACTACAAGGCGGTGAAAATAAATAGCTGAACACCGCCAGCTAATTTAGCTTAAAATGTATGAGGACACATGTTGGGAGCACTTACGGGAACGCCATCAGAAATTCAAATTCAACATTTTATTGGAAAAGGATTAATCTGTTGTGGGGTTTGGAAAGGCAGCCGCCAATAGGCTTCTCCGGCAACAACAATTTAGTTTTTTTAATCATTGGTTGCCCTGTCCGCAACTTGGAATGGGAAGTTTGAGTAAATTGTGTAAAACGCATTTAAATGGAGCGGCAAAAAGAAAAAAAGCAAAGCGTGGTGCATGTGGTAGCTCCGTGGAAAATCCGGAGAACTGCTGCATCAGATCACGGTGTCTAGCTTTTACTTCTCTAAGTGGATCACACACCGACACCGCAGTATCTTAACTGTTTGTAAGATATTGTGTACACCGACTCTTTGTCTCACTGTACTTCTCTAAGTGGATCACAATTCGACATCGCAGTATCTTAATTGTTAGTAAGATTGTGAGCAGCCCTAACTGCTTTCCTTGCTGTTATCTCTCCCACGTGATGGATAAGCCGAGCACCCAGCCTCCCTTACTGTTTGTACCTTTCATAATATTATCACAACACGACGTTAAGATGGACCACGACGACGACGCCGTCATATATTTAAGTAAAAGTTAAGTTAGTTACCAATTGCTTGCCCATCTGCCGCCATAACGCCGAGCCAGCTGAACGAACCCCCGACAACCGTCTTATGCGATTAGTCTTTGAAACACCTCAGTACTTGTGGAAGTATGTAATGTATTTACAGTTGTCCCCTCACATTAAATCCAACTAAAGTGTGCACCGCTACAGTATACTACTTAGGAAAAGAAAGAAGTTTGTTTCCGCAGTGGATGTTATGTGAATACACTCAGTTCTTGAGTCCTTTTCAACCTTTTGCTTTTGTGGTGGGTGACTCCCCTTTTTTCCTTTTCCTCTTGCCTTTTATAGGTTGTTGTGTTTTCGCCTTTTTTACTGCTCCTTTCCAGCGTTTCCTCCCCTTCGTTTTTCTTCTCCGTTCTCCAATGGCTTGATCTTCTGATCTTTTTCGGTCTTCCTCTTTATATATTTTCTTGTGGTATTAATTTTCTTCTTTCTTTCTCTTTATATGTCCATAGCACCTTACTTTTCGTGATTTTATTATTTCAACTATATCGTTGTTTCTGGACCCCTTACCAGCTTACATACATCAAGCAAGTAGACACTTATGCCAAATGTTGAAACCTAGAATGCCTGGGACTAACTCGGGGGTATTTCTAAGCTTGACTATCAGACGGCAGCACAAAATTTTACCAATCAGAGCCAGTTACTAGCTCTGCTACCAATCATATGTGACCAAGTAGTGGCGCCATCTGAAAGTACTATCGTAAAGTACCCCCAGGTGCCGTTCAAGGTCATTTAAATCGGTATTTTGACATCAAAGGAACCGATAGCGAGTGTCTCTACTTGTTTGATGTATGTACGCTGCCCTTACTTTTCTTTTGTCGTATATTTTCCTTATAATTTTTTTCTCAAATATTCTCAAATTTTCTTAGGCTCTGTTTGTAAGGAAATTGTTTCCACTGATTAGATTACGGTCGATCTTACGGCACCATTATAGTTTCTCATTTTTGTGTATTTACATATCTTCTTACTTTTCATAAACATTTTATATCTGTACATTGAATCCCGCCTGTATCCTTTGAGTAATTTCATTTCCTTGTCTATCTCAGTATTTTATAGTCTCCAAATTTTCAATTTCTTTAAATTACTAATTTTCTATCTCTATCCCTCATTTGTTCTTGTTTCTGTTGCTTGTGTCTACTTTTATGTATTTAGTTTTTCTTGATCAATCTCAAGTCCTTTTTCTTGTGTTTCCTTTACTATATTTATTTTATTAGTATTGCTTCCTTTGGGCTTCTCTTAGACCCTTGCTATTATGGCTAAGTCGTCTATATCCTCCTCAGTTTTTAGTCCTCATGACTGGTTTGTCGCAGCAACTCATTCTTTTTCATTACAGTTTCTTATTTCTGTGTCGTTAATTATTTGTTTTATATGCTGCAAACGGGAGTTTTACTTCTATCGTGTCCGAAAACTTTCGTTATCGAGTATGTACAAAAACAGTTCGCAATGCATATTTTTATTTATTTTGCTCAACCATCTTTTAAATGATCCTATTTTTAGTGTTTCTCCTAAACCCACATTGATCCTCACTCAATTTTCTTCTATTATTTTCTCTATTCTATGATATATAACTTTTATGAAAATTTTCGATGAGTATGTTCCGAGGCTTGCTCTGTATTGTTGCATCTACTTGCTTTGCTGTTTTTGTTAGAGTCGCTGTTAGGATTTTTGTAATTGTTGTTAGAATTTGTTCTGTATCGTATATCTACATCTTGTATGTTTGAGATAATTATGTCTAGTGCATTTTGATATATGCTTTTGATTATTTCACTGGAGATATCGTCAACACCTACAGCGTTTTGTTAAGGTCTTTTAGAGCTTTCATAAATTCTGACCTTAGTAATGGCCTTTCGTGGTTTTCTCCTTCATTCATTTGCATTTATAGTTTGTTAGCAATTTTTGATTCCCTCATCTTTGCATAGTTATTCTAAGTATTTCTTTATTGTCTGTTAATATTTACCCGTTTGGTTTTGTATCTCATTGTAACGTTTACGAATATTTTAAATGCGAATTAGCATAATCAAATATTATGGCATTAAAAAGTTCGCATTTTTCAACAATAGAATTCTCGCCGGCCGGAGAAAGATTATTCCGTGAAATCATCCCGGGCCTCCATCCGATTTCCGCGGTCTCCGCCGCGGAGAACTCCGCTCCCGCCCTGGAGCACCAAAAAATTCGGGGCAATCTCGAACCAATCCCTCCAGGTACCCCGCTTAAATTCAAATTATCATATGATTGTGAAGCGGAATATGGTGGTTTAAATTATTTAGTTTCCTGGGATGCAAATAACCGTGCAAGTTCAAGCAGTTTATGACTGGGAAATTGGAATAAACCGACTTGAATAATTTACATTTTTCGAGGCCCCTCCTGACCGTTTAGATTCAATTAATTTATGACTGGATAACGGAATGAATTAACTTGAATTATTTACCATTTTGGAGGCCCCCAGAGACTCGTGAAATTCAATTAGCGAATGGCTGGACATCGCTATTTTGAATTACTTCATGTTAACAAAATCTGCTTAAATATCACGCACACCTGAATATTGAAGTGCGATATTTCAAGTTCGTTCAAAGCGTTAAAGCTCATATAAAGCCTTAATTAAACTTACGTACAGCTGAGTGCGTTATTGTCAAATCTTTCTGAGTTTAGATTTTTAGGTTCCAAAACTCGTCTAGAATTACACGGCAAAATAGGCGGTTTCCTCAGACGTAAGAAAACCACGTACTTACACTGTGGAAATCTATTTGCCCATCTTGGAGGATAACGCTTTCGACACCTGATAAGATCGCACAAGAATTCGACCCCCGCACTAGGTGAAGTTATCACCGGAGTTTATCGCAATTGCACCAACGTGCGCGGATAACACGCGTATGGTAACTAGATCATAGCCTCAATCAATTGCTTTTTAATTAAAACGAACCAAAATGATTCCGTTTATTTACATTAGTTCGAGCTGTCATTAATTTGTTTATCGTGTTCCAGTTCTACCAACATTCGCTCGAGTTCACCGTTCGCACATAGTGAGGACCCCAGCCATACTTCCCGACAATTGAAGTTGCCTATCCCTCCAGGGACAAGTCGAGGATTGGCGTCAGAAATAATAAATTGTCGTTGTGCATAATTATGCATAGGATCTATCTTGTTATTTTATTAAATGTATAGTATTGAAAAAATGTATTCCCTGTCACTTGTTGTTCTTTGAATCAGTCAAGGTATAAATAAACCGAACTTAGACCCAGTCAAAAGCTACCATTCATAAGGGCACAATTAATTAATGCTACGATTAAATAAATATAACCAGTTAGCGTTGCACCATAATACTTACTTCTCGTCTTTTAAACATGTCTTTGATTGTTTTGTATGCTTTATTCATTTTAGCTTTCTTCACATGTTACTTTATATCTTAGCAGTTCTCGTTTGCTCTGCTGCTTTCTCTTTATATTATATTTGTAAGTTCCCGGTATCATTGCTGTCTCTGTTCTATGTATATGTTTTATATGTGTCTTACTATCCCCGATTAGATCTATTATTTTTGTAGTTATTTGGGGTTTCTTGTTTTAGTTCTTCTTTCCGACGGTGTCCCTCATACCTACATTATTCCTTGCTCTATATTTTCCTATCCCTCTCTTAATTGTTCTAAGTTATTACTATTTTATTTGTAATTTCTTATCCTACGCAACCATACCTTCTATTATAGCTGCCATAAAAAGCAACATATACTAGGCACTGGTTTCATCGTTAAAAATCGAATAAAAAACCAAATCATTGATTTCCAAGCCATAAACCCTAGATTGTGTGTCATCCGAATGAATAGAAAATTCTTCAATTACACATTTATAAATGCCCATGCACCCACAGAAGATAAAGCAGAGGAGCAGAAGGAGGAATTCTACGAGGCCCTTGAAAATACCTATCGGAAATCCCCAAAACGAGACATCAAAATTTTGTTGGGAGACCTGAATGCCAAAGTGGGCCAAGAAGAAATATATCGACCAACAATAGGTAAACATAGCCTGCATAGCGAAAGCAACGATAACGATATACGACTAATTAATTTAGCCGCCTCTTTAAACATGACGATAGCAAGCACATGCTTTGATCATAAGAGAATCCATAAGGGAACTTGGAAATCCCCTGATGGCAACACAACAAATTCAATCGACCATATCCTGGTGGACTCTCGACATTTCTCTAATATCTTAGATGTGCGAAACTATAGAGGAGCAAACATAGATTCAGACCATTATTTGGTGGCAGCAAAGCTCCGGGCTAGAATATCGAATCAGAAAACACAAAAAGGTGAAAGAACAAAACGGTACAATGTGGCAGCACTGGCAGACGAAACCAAAGAAGAAGAATTTAGCAGAGCCTTAAACAGCAACCTTTCACGTGGCATTAATGATGAAAATTGTAGCATAAATGAATTATGGGAAAACTGTAAAACGATAATGCAGAATACAGCCGACGAACTCTTGGAAAAACAGCCCCCAAAAAAACAAAATGATTGGTTTGACGATGAATGCAAAAAGGCAACTACCAAAAAAATATGGCCTATAAAAGAATGCAACAAACACACCGTACAAGAAGAGCTCAAGAAGAATATCGAGAACTAAGACGTACTGAAAAGAAAATACATAAAGCAAAAAAGAAGGCACACAACGAAAGGCAGCTGATGGAGCTAGAACAACTAAACAGCCAAAGAGAAACGAGAAAATTTTACAAACAATTAAATAATGCACGGAAAGAATTTAACCCACGATCAACTATGTGTAGAGATAAAAAGAACAACATCATTAGCAATAAACAGGAAATCCTAGAAAGATGGAGAGAACACTTCCGAGAGCAATTAGACAAGGACAAGGATAACTCAAGCAATAGTGATTTACCAGGAAGTAAAGAATTACCACGAGACTACGAACAACTAACGAATGAAATAGAAGAAGAACAAAAATCGTACCCCCCGACACTACAAGAAGTGCAAAAATCAATAAACAAATTGAAGTCAAATAGGGCACCAGGTTCAGATAACCTACCAGCCGAACTGTTTAAGAAAGGGGGAGATAAACTAACTGAAGTAATACATAAACTCCTAATAAAGGTATGGCAACAAGCGATACTCCCAGATGAGTGGAACTGTGGTATTATATGCCCAATTCACAAAAAAGGGGATCAACTCAACTGCGTAGCATACAAGATCTTCTCTAATATCATATTCGAACGACTGAGACCATACACTGAAAAAATAATAGGGAAATACCAGTGTGGATTCCAACAAGGCAAATCAACAACAGATCAGATATGCGCACTGGAAAAGTCACGCGAATTTAATATCGAAACGCACCACCTATTTATCGATTTTAAAAGTGCATATGATAGCATAAACAGGAAGGCACTATAAAGCTATGGAAGAGTTTGAGATACCAAAACACCTTGTCGAATTAGTCAAATTAACAATGAAAAAAGTTGAAAGCAGAGTGCAAATACACAACGACCGATCACACCCATTCAATACTGTAAAAGGACTACGCCAAGGAGACGCCCTTTCCTGTCTGCTTTTTAACATATCCCTTGAAAAAGCCATCAGAACATCCAAGATTAACACCAACGGAACGATATTTAACAAGTCCTGTCAAGTATTAGCATACGCAGACGATATAGACATTATCGGAAGCAGCCTGCTAGCTGTCAAAGAAGTTTTTGTGAATCTCGAAGAAGCTGCAAAAGAAATGGGCCTACAAATCAACGAGCAAAAAACGAAATATATGGTTGTGGCATGTAAAGGACAGCGCCCATAGGTCCGCCAATACCTTACCATAGACAAGTATAACCTTGAGGCAGTGAAGGAATTCGTCTGCCTAGGGTCTCAAGTTAATACAGAAAATAACAACAGTGCAGAGATTCAGAGAAGAATACACTTAGCGAATAAATGTTATTATGGACTGCTGAAACATCGTAGATCCAACAATATTTCCAAACACAAAAATAAAAATATATAAAACGTTAATAAAGCCAGTACTGATGTATGGTTCAGAAACATTGATAATTGCCAAACGAGATGAAACCGCACTACCATGCTTCGAACGCAAGATCCTAAGAAGCATATATGTGGCGGTAAACTAAAATGGAATGTGGCGCAGACGCTACAACTTTGAACTCTACCAAATATACGACGAACCAGACATAATAAAGACAGTAAGAATTGGAAGATTGCGATGGATCGGCCACTGTCAGAGGATGAGCGTGGAGGATCCTAGAAGGCAGACCTGAGGGCAGAAGAGGCGTAGGCCGACCAAAAATGAGATACCTAGATGAGATAGATAAGGATCTACGAGCACTCGGAATACGCCAGTGGAAGACGAGAGCTGGAGACAGAAATGGATGAAAGAAGATTCTTGAGGAGGCAATGGTCCACAAAGGACTGGATGGCCAACGATGATGATGATGATGATCCTACGTTTTCTTATAGATATCTATGGGTTCGCTCATCTTTTAGTTTGTCGAGATTCCATTTATATGTTCCTATTTTTTATTTTATTTAGGTTTACTCTGAATTTCACAAGTTCAAGATTGTGATAGCTATCTACATCTAGTCCGGTGTAACTTCTCCAATCCTTTGATTTGTTTTTAAATCTTTGAGTAATTAATATATAGTCAATATGATGTTTTGTTATCTCCCCTAGCGTCTTCCATGTATGCGGTCTTCTTATATGATGTTGGAATAGTTCAACGATGACTAGTTTGTGTTTTTCAAAAAATTCAGCTAAACGTTTTTGCCTATACTTCTTCTTCCTACTCCATAGTTCCCTACATTATTTCCTTCCAACCCCTTATCAATTCCAATCCCATTGGATTTCCTTTCCTTAGTAAGTTTTGTTGCTTTTGACCTTTATATCGTCATTTAGATTAGTCTTTTCTTTTTATCTGATATTCCTATTTTATTCCTATACTTAAACACGCACTTTTTCAAGCTGTTAAAAGATTGTTTAAAATCTAGTATCGGTATCTACTTCAATATCTTATTTATAACTCTTCTCTGTTATTATCTTCGCATTATGTATGGCATCTATTGTTGATTTCTCTCGTCTGAATCCACATTGGTGGTCTGCTACTGCATTTCAGTATAAACTCATAGTTGTTAATATTCTCTACATGATAATTTTTACATATAATTGAATCTCCTTTCGTCAGTATAGGTACTTTAAGCGGATACCTCCTTTTTTATTATTTTTCCCATATTTACAAGATCAATGCATGCATTTTTTCTACTAGTTCAGCCGTCATTCATTCCATTCTTTAACATTCCATTGCATATGCCGGGCTGCTTTATTATTCTGTAGGTTTTATATTGTTTTATAACATTCATCAATAGAAGGTTCGCTTAGTCTTTTTCTACTTTGTTGTACTCTTCCTTTGTTAATTCATTATTCTCTTTTCATAGAGACTTAAAACTGTTTTTCTCATTCTTGTCCCTCAATACTCACTTTTATTATTTTCTGCTTTCTGTGTCGATGGTGTACCGTAGTGTTAGTGGTATCCTTAGCGTTTCTTTCCATTTCATCCGTTATCTTATCAAGCCATTGCAATCTTTTCCTTTTTATCATTCTTGTCGTGTCTTTCCTTATTTTCTTATAATTTTCATGGCCATCTTGTTTCCCTATCCTTAGTCATTTTAGTCGATGCTTCTTCTTTCGTTTCGTCACTTCTTTCGCAGCTTCAAAGATGCCATTTTTTATAAACAGTGAATATTGAATTTTATTAATATAAAAATAATAACGGTAAGTGGTGGAAAGCAATTGACAATATGCTTTTAACGATACGCTAAGTTCTTCTATATTCAGAAACTGAAATTTATAATAACTAATTTAAGTATCTTAAAGGCAGTAAAACTATATAAATAATAATACAAAATTAGGGAAGGCTTACATCCGACGATGAATGGCATAGCTTAGAATGATGATGATTTACATATCTTTGAATTACAACAGTATAGTTTGTAGATGTTAAACTGAATTTCCTAGAATGTCATATTATAAGACATTTAAAAAGAACACAACTTATGTTTTTGCAATTTTCTCTACTATTTATTTCGGTAACGAAAGCATACGATAGCGCACCCTGTATGCGAGCAGATAAGAAACAATTAATATTAGGTACGGTTTCCAACGCACGTACCAGCTGTATAGAAACATTTTTAGATTGGAACCAGTATCGAGTACTAGATACGAGACACACTTCAGACAGTAAGATAATCAAGGTGCAACTTAAAAAAGTCACTTGTAACGTAGGTACAAACCTAGCTATAAAAAAACTGGTTCGTTGCGCTAATCTCGCCGGCCGACGTGAAAGTTTACTTGATTTTAGTCGCATTTTGGCTGCTAATCCTAAAAAGCAGTCATTGCATATTTTTAGTGCTGATAGAACGTGACTGTTACTTGGCAAAACCTCATTAATTGCCCGGAAATCGACCGAATTCTACCACACTTAATTTACTTAGTTTGTTAATGAGGAACTCTTTCTGCTTGTGATTATATAAGACTGAAGAAATCGTTCTATTGAAAATTACCTGGAACCAAAGATAATCCAATCATGACAACCTTGAACTACCAAAACAACAAATCGTTACGTGGCTGTTCATATCGATTTTTAATTTTCATTTCCGTATCAAACATTAGTCACTATAAAACAATTGCTTTCGGGACGTAGAAAGTAGTCATAAATATGCAACATATGAAACAAATAACCATAAAATATAACCTTAGACTACTGAATCTCTGAAAACGATTATTGAAAAATGCATTGTTATAAATTTATAAAGTAAATGTATGGGAAAAGAAAAGAAGGGAACTATTTAAAATTACCAAGAAAAAATTATTATTTTTAAAAATTTTACTTAACTTGTAATTCATTTATTATTTAACCTAGGAACAAAAGTGAATACGGAAATATTTTAAAGCATTCTATGTTTAACAAAATTATTCAAGCAATTCTTTATTTATTTTGTCCTTTCAAAGTTAATATGTTTTCATTAAAAAATTACAAATTTAAGTTATGCAACTTCAAGTGACACTATAAATATTTTTTTTTTTTAATAGAATTATCTAAAACGTTTGTGCTGCGTTTTATTTCTAAGTCAAATAATAATGTAAATAAAGGACGTTAAGAAAAGTGAATAAATTTGCTTATTTGCAAAAAATCAAATAACTGCACCCGATAGCACCGCTGCGTAAAAGTTCGAAAGTGCATTTTTTCATGTTTGTACTTCCATTTCGTTTGATGCATTAAATGTATTTAAAGTTATGTCATTGTTTATTATTTTCGGGTGCAACGATTTAGGGTGAGTGTTCCCGTATTTAAGAGTAGTAAAAAGTCAGCGTGAATGTTGTCTATCAAAAAAGTCGCTTGTGAAAAATGTCACTTCTTAAGAATGTTGAATACGAGAAATGCCGTCGTTTGAAAATATCGTCAATCAAAAATGTCGTGTATTAAAAAATGTCGCTTTTCCTAAAATTTCAGCTATCAAGAATGTTGAATATGAGAAATGTCTATTAAAAATATCTTCAATCACCAATGTCGCCTGTCAAAAATGTCGTTTATGAAAATGTTACCTATCACATTGTTGACTATGATAAATGCAGTATATTAAACATATCTTCAAGCAAAGATGTTGTCTATTAAAAATTTTACCTATCGAGAATGCTGAATACGGTAAATGTGTCTTGAAAATATTTGCAATAAAAAATGCCGCCTTTCAAAAACGTTGTTTTCCAAAAACGTTGAATATGAGAAATGCATATTAAAAATATCTTCAATTAAAATATCTATCAAAAATATCGACTGTCAAGAATGTCACTTATTAAAAATGAAGAAAATGAGAAATGTCGTGTATTAAAAATATCTTCAATAAAAAATTTGGCTATTAAGAACACTGAATATGAAATATGGCATCTACAAAAAATATCTTGAATAACAAATGTCGCTTGTCAAACATGTAAATTGTCAGCAATACCGAATTTGAAAATATCGTCTATTAAGAATCTTTTGTTAAAGACAGTGCTCTTGAAAACTTCGTTTTCAAAATAAATTGTAAAGTTGTTCTTGCTTAAAATTTAAAATATTTTACTAAATCACTTTGTTATAATTAGAGTAGGTACTTAAAATAGAGTAAGAAATGTTGTATTCGAATACAAAAAAATCTGGTGTGATACACTCACACAATTTCCTTTTACAGTGATCTTATAATTAAGCCAAACATTTTATTTTTAATGTTTAACCATTTGTCAAAAATTTTCAAAAATTACAAATTCTACAAAAACGGTACATAATAGAGCGTTAGTTGAACAGACACATTTTCTCTAAAATGTTAAGCTAAATTTAAAAATGTAATAATATAGCGGGTTTTCTATTTAAAATAGGAGTTAATAAAAAAATAGAAAAGAAAACAAAAGAAACCCATTGTAGAAGTATTCAACTGGAAAGTCATCTATCTCACATCAATACACAATAAAAATTTAATAAAAATGTAAAGTTTGAAAAAAACTCGTTAGAGCTATTTTTGAAAAAAATCGAAAAAACTGAAAAATCACAAGAGTAAACACCTACTTCGGATTATGCGATTTTCTTCAAAAACTTGCTGTTTTATCTACACAAAACTTATATATGAAGTTTCAACGCAATAAATTTTTTCATTTTTGAGATATTCTGTTCACAGGCAGACTGACAGACAGACAGACAGACCAATGAACAAAAACATGTTTTTTGGGTTCAGGGGACTTTAAAACGTAAAGATCTGTTGAAAACTCAATTTTTGGGGTAAATCCAATACTTACTTCCTTTATCGTAAAAGGAAGAAAAAATATATGTTTGAAGACGTGACTGAAAGCAAGACTTTTCATAAGATATGTTTTTGAAAGTTGTGAGGTTGACATCTTTATAGGATTTACTGGAGGTTATCGCAAAGGTGTAATGAAGTAGCAACAGATCGGGTAGATTATTATTAAATTAAATTAGACTTCATACTTAGGATGCAAAACGTTTCGTTAATCACGTACGCCCGAACATGTCATTACAACTCAGTTTCCCCCAAGGCGGCCCAGAAGGCAAAACATCTCGATATTCCGTCAGAAAGAGGTATATAGGCAAGATGGTTCACCTCTGCAAGGAGAGTTGAGTTCACCGTTCCAAATTCGCCAATGCAACCCAGATGTCTGTCCTCCTAAAACCGCCCGTCCGTGACTTCCAAGCCCGGAGCCTTTCTCATAAGAAGCTCCCATAAATCCGCTCCTCCGAACCTAGTCGATTTTTCGATAGAAACAGTACCCTGATGAAACCGCTTTTCTAAGCCTAGTCGATTCTTCCATGGCAACACTACCCTGCTATCAACTTAGAGCCTATATCTAAACTTCCGGAGACGGTTCTCATCTCTTCTACATCGATATTTTGGAGCTCCACGTCAATATGGCTCTCTGTGGCGATCCTACTGCTCTAAAACAACGAAACACACACACACACACACACACACACACACACACACACAAACACACACACACACACACACACACACACACTGCCTTAGTACCCTGAAGCAGTTCCGGTACCTGGACGGCAGCCTTATAGAATATTACAATGCCGTAATATATGTGCCCTGCCACCAACACCATAAAAAGGCAAACTAGACTTGATCAAAAATCTTCCCTTCTTCCCAAGGCGAAGGTTTTACAGTTTCTCCAGGCAAACCTGTAGCCTTCTGCAGGATCCCGAAAACCTCAAACCAAGAGCCTACCCGACAGACCGCGGCATTCGCGTGCCTGGCTGAATTGCCATTCAAGGTAAAAGCCCGTCTTGTCCGCTGCTTCTCCAGCTGCGTAGATTGGTCAAATACAAGCCCTGGCGCAAAAATGATACGCAAACACCAAAATACTCGCAAAAGTGTTGATTGCTCTTAAAATAACTGCATCGACGTTGTTGATTCGAGTCGCCAGTTAATCGTTCTACTTTATTGGTTAGAGTCAATGTTCACGAAAATCTCAAACAGTCCCAGGAATATCAATGCTCTAGTTCCAGTTGCCGCCACTAACACACCACCGTCCCGGAAAACGCTGAATCGGCTGTTTACCCGACGTGGTGTTCGAGAGGCTACCGCCAAAGGGTTTCTTTATTTGTTATTTCATGTAGATAATTTGTCTAAGCATTCCTCATTTTAAAAGGTGTTACTCTGTACATATGAAGAACAATAGATGTTAATTTATACAGTTCTTTTTCTGTATTCGCTCAAATAATAAATCGGGCATTTGTCTTATGATGCCGCCCATAAAGTTTGCACTTGAGAAAACTAATAATTTGACTAAATTTTAACTTGATCAGAGCAAACGTTTACAAAGCCGAAAATACCACAAATTCAAAAGTTTACACTGACACTTCCTTGATTAACTTTTGGCATATGTTTTGTTGTTTTAATGACTTCCAGTAGTTCGATATGTGATGATCAACTTATTCTCCGTGTCTCATAAACGCGGTTATGTTAGTTTCTCTATATAGTTGTATTAGAGCTTTGTTGTTTCCCAATTCCCACCTTTTCTCTATTTTTTCTTCAAAAATTCTTCTCGGGATTGCTTTACAAGTTTTTCTCGATTCGCTTGATTCGATGTCTACATTTTGCAGCCATACACTTCTACTGCGGATTTCACAATAGTATATTAATTATAAAATTCTTGTTTTTTGTGTCTGCATAAGAATTCCATTTACTGGTTAGGTTTTTTATAGTGGTAACTTTTATCAGTGCACCAAGATGTATAAAGTTATGAACTGTTTTTTATTATTTTATCATTGTGTAATTTGAGCTGAATTTTTTCTGTTCTAGACTCTACTGCTGACCTTTTCTTGCTTTGCTTATCACAATACCTTTTTCCTTGGTTTATGAATGATTAGCATATTGTCTGTGCCGACTTCTCTGTCTTCTTTGGAGTTCCATATGTGTTTCTGCTAATATAGCTGTATTAATGGCATAAGGTAAGGTTAGTTTTTATAAATTGTTTGTGTTAATCCCAGCTTTTTTGATTACTTTTTCTGATTGTAAGATATAAATGGTTGTAGACAAAAGACCAATATTTACAACATTCATCAACTAATTTAACTAGTTTCACTGCTATTTTCAGTTCTTTCACCGATTGGTATGCCCTCTCAAAATCAAACAGTATAAAAATGTCTCTGTCAATGTTTGTAGCTTGAATTTCTTTTAGTACAAGTTCCATCACACATCAGTTTTTACAAAAACCACACTTATATTCCTTAATTGCATTTTCAGCGTATACTTGTAATTTGTTTTTCGTTAAAGTTGCAAATAATATTTTATATACAAAGTGTTCAACAGTGTGATTCTCTTGTAGTTTTCACATTCTATCGTTTCTCCATTTTTCTTGCAGTCTAGAACCAATGCAAGATACCGCAACAAGCCAACAGGGGCTCCGATAGCACAGTGGAGGAGGGAACGATGATTCTGTATTTATGCTTGCTCACTTAATGTCAAAATAGAGTCTTATCGAAAAGGTACGGGACAATCCGGGAAGCTGAAGAGCGCAATCTGCTAATACATATAAGGAACTTAAACGGAAAGCCCTCCAACATGACACGCTCTTTTCTTGCCTTTAAGAAAATTAGTCTGAACAAGTCAAAGCTTTCCTCCAGTTCCTAAAAATACACTATGCTTTGTACGAAGAGAGCATAGTCTGTTTTCAACTTTACACAAGGTAGATAATATGTGAAATAAATGAATTACTCGATTCGTTTTAACTAGTGTAGCGCTAGCTGGGTTCAAGTTACAGCAATCTCTGGAAGAAAACAGTCTAAAAATACTTAGTTCGAATTATCAGCTAAACTTAACCGGTGACGCCACACTGGCGTAATATAATATGCGTGCGATGACGTAAGTTTATAATTTCAATAGCTTCCAACATCCCTATAGCTGCGCAGAATGCACACTGAATAAAGCAAATCAAAAAGCAAGGCAAAATGAAAGCCCAAAATATTCGCCGAAGGCGAGCTTGCTACCTGAACTTCGTCGTAATTTAATAGTAATTATTCATGTCATGCACAATTCAAATTCGGTCTTTTGTCATTCACGACTTCGACCTTAGGCGGCGGCGAAATTCATGGGTGCTGTAGGAAGCAAGAAGAATTGCTACTCCAGGCTAGATGTGAATGAGAAAAGAGGCGCAAAGATAAGCAAATTCAAGTACTTCAAGGTGAAGTACCCCATGAGATTATCTCAAGACATGCGGTTCAAAGACACTTCGAGCATGGCCTACCGTTTCGTTAATCTAACAGTGTACATATAGTATATACATTAAGTTTAAATTAATTTTAAGTAGCTTATAGTGCTTTTGCTTGATTTAATAGTTCTGTCACGTTAAGTCGATAAAAGGTGTTGCTATTTTTTTATTAAGACTATACTTTTTTAATAAAAAATAACGTAATATTTGGAAAATGTATGACCACTATATCGATTAATGTAAGTTCCGGTTGGATGAAATAAATACTATAGATTTCAGTAAATGTAAATTTATCTAGGCGATACAATGAACTCATCTAAACAGCTTATAATGGACGACAGCACGGTAATAACGTTTCGCATGAATGTTTTTTGTTAATTGAAAAAGCATTTCTATGAGGCAATCTTCTTCTAAAAGTCAGTTCTAGTTGTACAAGAACAGGGATTAGTGATTAGTAAATACTCGCACTGCATTATTAAGATGAGCGTGATATATTCTGAAAGGTTGACTTGTGTTTCGATCTTTCGATTGGCAGCTTTAATGGGGAGCTATTGAATTGGGGTAGGATAATGTCGAACCTAATCGCCGATTGCATTGCTTACTGCCTTATAACGTTTGCTGGTGATTTTAAATGTGAGATCAAAGATGCTAGAAAATGGTGATTTCTTTTAATTTCGTAATTTCAGATATGAAATTCAAGTTGTTTTATAATCTCATACCTAGTTTGTTATAACAAGATAGTCAACTTGTTAAAATTCGTGGGGTTAAGGTAGTAGCAGGTAATATTATTTATCGGTTAACATATTAAAGTTCAGCTAAATTGTTTGTACATATTGCTGTCAATTTCTTCCTAAAAAAATACATACACTAATACCCATAATTAAAACCGACACAATAATCTAAAAGTGGGTTCGATAACTTAATGGAGAAGGGAGAGGACGATTCTACATTTTTGTTTGCTATAATTCAGGGAGAAGACGTTTGAGTTTATCAAACTTGGCGCATACACAACATAGCTCCATTAATGACACCGTATACACCTTTTAGGTCTATTTAAAATCGGAGTCCATAAATATCTTGAAATTTTAAAGATCTATAAAATATTTTGTTATGGTTAAAACATGCCACGCTTTGCTGGCGTTTTAATGTTCTTCTTGTTCCTTTCATGAAATTGATACTAACACCGTTTTAATGCTTTGCTGCCTTACTTTTTCCAGGTTATCGAACCAATTTGGCAGTCTTGGAGGTGTATCGATTCGTTGTTGGGCGTCTTCAATTGTTCGCTGGTGTTTTTGCACACTTGCACAACGTGTTTTATCAATCGCGCGCTTTATTTCTCTCTCTTTTGCTGGCGTCCCTTGAACCGTTAGCACGCATTTACTTCGTTATTAACCTTTGTCCAACTTTGGGACTTGAAAGGGTAAAATAGTGTCCTTGTGCTTATTCGCGTTACCGCGGATTCGTATGGTATAATTTATAGACGGTATTGTGTTTTACATACCCATCGCATTTTATTACGTATTTGTATCGAAGTTTCGTATCGTGCTTTGAAGACGGAAGCTGAAGGTGTGCGTCTGTGCGTGCATTTCTTCTCTTGTGTTAATTATTATAATTGGGTACTAGTATTTCGTATATTTTGGAGCCGACGTTGTAGTAATTGAAGTTGGAGATCCTAATGTGTGCTGTTCGCTTACGGCCGTTTTTCAGAGGCATTGCTGAGTTTCCGATTGTTAGGTAGAAGATGTTGTCTGCCGAAAGTATTTGCCGAGGATTGTTGTTGATTGATGCTGTTTGCACCGGTGCCGCCTCGCATCAGTTCTGGAAGTATTCACCGGCTAGCTTTGCATCATATCCTAGTTTCGTCAGTTATTACTTGTGTATTTATGAAATAAATTAAGTCTCTATGTATGTGGCGGTATATTATTATCTTTTTTTCTGCTATGTTGGGTCAATGACATTACTGCAACCTTGTAAATGATCACGAATTTAACCTGCTAGCTTAGTACCCAGAGACTTAGTAAGTATTGCAATGTTTAACTTTGTTATGTGTTACACTAGTGGATTTGTTTGAGTACCTTTTGTTTGTTGCGATTTCGCATGTAGCGTTAGTCCTACTCGTAGTTCATGGGAATGCTTGTAGTTATCGGAATCACCTTTATTAATATAAACCTATTCGTATTAACTCTGGTTTTGTGTATGGCTAATGCAAAAAATTTGTGTGACAAACCTTTCTGAAGTTTCTTTTAGGTCGTAGCGAATGTGACTACGCAAATCTTAGTGAGTTTAAAAGTTCTCTTAAGCTCATGAACTTATCAGTTGTATTAAAAGACACCTTGGCGCCGCCTGCTAATTTGAACACTTTTTTTGCTAATTATACAACAGAACCGCACATCGTCTCCACTGTAGGTAGTCGACCCTCCGATTCGTTCATGTAGCCTAAATGTTTGTTTGGTACGATTTGAAGCTGGTTAGAGTTTGTTTAGTTTGCGGCTTGAGTCTAAAATTACTTGCAGTTTGCGGGAATTTGAGTTCAGGTTCGATTTGTCTCAAAACCGCTTTGAGCTATAGTTCATGATAATGGTATGACATTGAAAAAACAAAAATCAAACATTCTAGAATTTTCACGTTAACCATAGTAGCATTTGAGAGATGCAAAATGTTTTTTTTTCAATTCAGCCAAATTTATACCTCTCATCGTTGACGAAATAACCTCACAATATATAATATTGCACAAGGAAAACATATTTGATGTTATCATGGACAGCTATACTTTTTGTTAAACAAAAATAAGTCTTATGTCACAGTTTGAAAATAATAGAAAGTAAATAAAAAATAAATCAGGTAATTGCTGTAGTATACTACAACATCCTTTTACTTTGTATTTGTAAATATTGCGGTTTCTCATTTATTAGTATTTTCATGATTATTTTTTCGTAGCGATCTCAACTAATCAGAAGACTGAATTTAGTTAAGTTATCTTGTATAATTTCGATTATACAAAATCGATTATACTAGAGTAACTTTATTAGACGACGCAATACATAACTTTTGTCAACTTGATGTTATTTTCATTGAGATAACTTTCAGCTAGGTTAATAAAAACAAATCGAGCTGCCAATAAGATATTTATTTGATCGTAATATTAAAATTTACTCAAAAATAATCAAATCGGATACAATGCGTACTTCGAACAGAATAATCCTCCCGCTGACGCGTTCGGACTATTTAACCTGCCAAACTGACACTCTTTTATTATTGTGCAACAAGTTATCGACATATAACCCGATAACATCGAAGTACTTATAGTATTACTTCTGATTATAAGCCTTTGAATAAATCAACAGCTGAAATATATTACGTTCTAAATGTTTCTATCGAATCGAATCGAAAATTATTTTAAATGGCCAGGAGTAGCTTTTGAAATCTCGGGGCTAAGATGTCAGTTGCTGTCTGTGCATGTGTGTGTTTGAATGTGAAATTTGATACCACGGTGATGGAATGATGTTTGAAGTGTTACTTGTGATAATTACGTGGATTGACCGAAAGTTTAAAATAATAAGGTCTATAATAGATGTCAATGATTGAGTAGCTTAGCAATAGACGTATTATGTAGTTCGATGGTGCCGGTGAGTTGGACACGGTTTCATTGTTGACATTACTGCATTGATTGTAGAAAGCTTTGTTGTTTTGGTCGTTGCTTAATATTTTAGTGTTGGGTTGGTGTCCAATCAGTACTGCAGATAGTGCACTACTGTACCTGGGAATAGCCGACATTCGGCGAGATGACCACTAACCCTTAATCTGATAATCAATTATTTTCTCAGTGATCCAGGAGCGTGCCTGGATAGTCATGAGATGCTCATTTCCATTTGTTGATCTTTTTCCGCCGGGGGGGGGGGGGGGGAGAGGGGGGGAGAGGGGGGGGGGCCACCGCAGTTGCAATTTACACTGCATGAGTTGAAGCTAGATGGGATAAGCATCCGTATTGCAGGTACTCATACATCACCGGCGGTGCACCTAAAAATCATCTCTTTCGAGATATTCTGCTACGTGGGAGCACCATGGAGAGAGGACGCAAACTATTGTTTACATACCTGGTTACGCAATTTGGCTGTTTTGTGCTTGCGAGTAAGTCTGTGTGACCACGTGTCACATGAAACAGACCGCTAATACGAAATTTTTCGTCTCAATTCTGTTAAATGTATGCATGAAGATCGATTTAAATACAGAAAAAATTAGCTCCGAACCTAAAGCAATGTGCTTACAATAAATTAAATAAAGTTACAACAAAAGGTATAATTGAGTTAGTTGCAAAAATTGAGTAAACTGTAAACTTTTCATAAGCAGCGGTAATGTGAAATCAAGCTCATAGATTTGCATTTCTTTTAATCTTTCGCCATTTCCCTATCAGCTGTAGTGTTGGAGATTCTTATGGACTTGAAAAAATGATCCTCTATGCTTTGCAAATTTTAAAGAAAGTTATTGTAACTCTAGGTGATTTTTATAACTCTGTGAGTGTTCAGAATGCTACTTAAAATTTTAAAAATATCATTTATTGCATTACCTTTGGTAATGTACTACATTTCTACCTTTAAAATCGAAATGTGGTATCTTTCTGCATTAGCAACACTTTTCTGCATAGTAACGGCGATTCGTTGTACGTTTGGCAGCACTGAAGTGTATTGTTGGTAACGCTGTAAGTCTATGTCAAATTCGAGGTTAGCAGGTTAGGTTTTGCGTCAGTTTTGACACACACTGACACAAAACCTAACCTGCTAACATCAAATTTGACATGGACTTACAGTGTCACCAACAATACACTTCAGTACTGTCAAACACATAACATCAACTGGAGCTGCTTGTTGTGCTTTAGTACGTTGAAACGAGTTCTGTTCAGCTTGGTTATGTTTTGACATTTAGTGTGACTTTTATGTAAAAATTTAATATTTTACATTTCTTATAAAATGCGATAAAATAGTATACGCAACACTAAAAAGTGGTTATACTGAAAACCTCACTTTTCTAAACTTGTTGCGTAATATACAATTTCATGTTTGTAAATATAGAAATACTAGTAGTGTAAATGCACAATCGATCTTTTCTCAAGTAAGTACCTTATTTCTTATGAGTGAAATGTTGAAAGCAGTACGTACTGCGCATCCACGTAAAAGAGGATCAATTATCTGATTTTTCAAAACGTGTCCTTGGTATAAATTACTGGTTTATTTAAATCACATCAATGATTAACAACATTTGTGTATGTGAGCTGGCACATCTGCTATACTCATATGATCAATATGTCGCAGATATCAGTTTGAAACTAGTTGACATGATCACAAATATTGTCCTCGTCAATTCAAAGAATAAAACTGATGTTTACCAGTTTAAACTATAGCTCCCGCTCCCGAGAAAGTTGTGTAAAGATCGGTGACAAATCAACATCCAAATTAATGGCCCATGACATCATTTGCCGTGTGTGTGACACCACCCACGCTTTGCTATTACGATACGATAGAAACGCTTATTTAGTTACAACGTAAATTAAACCGTTTAGGCAAAAATTATCCAGCATTTCGTTTAAAATAATTAAAATTATGCAGTTTAATTATTTTCTTTATTAATTTTAAGCAGTATTGATATATACAATATACTTCATATAATAAAACATTTACCAGAGCAAAAATGCAAAGTAAAATAGTACTAGATAATTTTACTTCCTTCAAATTTCCAGTAATCTTGAATTTACAAATAAGTAACTACAAATAAGATTATTGTATAATCTAATCTAGGTTAGTACACATTGATATAGGGTTAAAGATTGTAATTTTCGTATATAAAAGCAAATATTTCAACATTTTGGATATCTCTCGATGTTACCTTACAAGTACTCACGTACTGCACAAGAATAGGCTAAGAGTGCTATGTAAATGCTTAATAAATAAATAAAAACACATCAAATGATTCGTTATTTTTTTAAATCTCAATGTTGAAACACTTTCAGTCATAACAAGATTTTTATTTCTATTGGACGGGATTTACAGAACTGTATATTGCGCCCATTAATGTGTTATATTCTTGTTGATTATATGTATAATACCACAAAACATAGATCATAGAACATAGAACTGTAAACCAATATTTATTTTCTGTGCTTTAGTCAGAGTAAACAGTAAAAAATAGTAGCACAGTATTTATTAAAAAATCCCAAAGCGAATCCTAGTGGTAATTCATAAATTATGGTAATTTGATTCTTCAATAAGATGGCTTATAAAACCGCACTCAATGTGTGGAAATAACAGGTTCTCAGCCTATATTAAGAGGAAGAAGAAGAAGAAGATTCTTCAATTCAACTGTTTACCTTCTTTACTTATTTAATCCTTCGCTTATCTACTTATTATGTAGTAAGGCAATGAGTTGTCACTTGCCTATGCATTTTCTTCCATTCCCTTCTGTCTGTGTTCTTCTCTCTTCCCCTATCTTATTTTTTCGCTCATGATTCTCTACCGTAAATTAATATTGAGATGGCCACTTTCTTCAACATTTCCACTTTCATTTTCGTTAGTTACCTTTTTCCAAAAAAGAGTTACCTTTGCCGCTTTTTCATCTTTGCTTGTTCTAAATTTCTGCCTTCATTGTTAATCAGTGGCTTCTGTATTCGCTGGCGATTATTGTTTTGATTTTCTCTATATTAGTATATTTATCCTGTTTAGTTCAGCAATGTATGTCTCTAGGTTATATTACAACTCGTGTTTGGTATTACCAACATATCGTCTGTAAACGTTATATTGTTTATCGGTTTCAGGATATTAAGCCTTTGTTTACATATACAAAAGTAGGCTGGTAACTAGGCCATAACTTATCTGTAGGGTTAAAGAATATTACCCTACATGGCAACCATAACCATACAGCAACCGATAAACTATTGAACAAATCACGGATGTTATGAATCATAACTGCCTTAGAAGTTTTAAAATCCTCGCTCTACGAGCTCGGATTTCAAAACATCTGCGGCAGTTATGATACTCATAACATTCCTAGATATGTTAATAGCTATTAGCAGCTCACTGTATAGTTACGAGCAGAAGCACTGAGGAGATTATTGTGCGAAATGTAAAATTCAGATGTTTAGATAGTACGCACTATTTGTAACTTAATTTATGTGTTTAATTTAATTGTGTACACGTTTAGCATATTTTGTAGTATTTATTGCAAATAATTTATTATAAAGTTAATATAAATTAAATCCATTGAATGTAACTTGTAGTTTTTGTAGCCCCTCTAAAGTATACAAGCCTAACATATGTACTTATGCGATAAATCTTATCAAAATAAATTTGTTTTGACTAACAACTAATAATAATCTATCTATCTTCAAATGAGTCGTTTGTTCACTTCTTCATAGATACGTTAAATTTGAAAAAGACTTGTCATAGACCTTAGTATTTAAATACTTATTTGCCCTTTTTATTCCTTAGCTAGTTCAGTGTATACATGAAACTCTCTTAATACCTAAGACCGCGGCTTATGGAAGATCACTATCTGCCAAAATAAAAATCTGGTTCTCTCGGTATTGTCGAACTGCAACTGACTTCAAACAATGCATAAGCAAAGCTAATTTACTTACACCAATCTATTGAATTCAAAACACAAATAAAGTATATAAAAAATAAGAAAATGAAATAATTGGATTAATCCACCAAACAACCTACGTGCGATATAGCTTGGGGCTATTCGCATGCACGTTGCAAATATACATAAACAACGTAAAACATAATCAAAAATAACGTTCATCGGTTTGTTTTTAAAAAACCAAATGTCAAAAATGTCTAACTACAGCCCTGGCCTAACACCGACCCTGATCGCACTTGGATATATTCAAATAGGGCGCGAATTACACATCTAAGCACATCTTGCACACTCGCCAAAAACTAATCGCAGCTGAACCCAATTCGTAGCAGCATTAACTGCACTCATTTTACCTGGAACTGGCGAATGGGTACCCTTAAACTCAGCACGTCTTAGATTGCGTTATTGATCCTGAACGGTACAACGCGTGATACTGGGAATGCCCAATGGCATACAAGCCTCAACAGGACTGAGAATTGGCGTCTTCCAAAATGGACGCTTCAACTGTGCCTTTTAATATAGCACAATTAGCGTACTTACATATATACTATGTAAATTGCGCTCACTGGACTTCTAAACGCTTGTTCGTTGCACTTTTTACTTGAATGCAGCGATTATTGGCTGCAGGACCCTTTTAGGTCGCTTCTAATTAATTATTTCGCTTCAAAATGACTTGTACAATGCACTTCGGAGTCGCAAACGCATCCCGCAAGCAGGCTTAAACGTACGTTTCTCGCGCCATTCACGAATTCCATTTTACAATGCGTTCATTATATAGACCGACTTTGCGAACATTTATAATTTTAGAATACATACAAGAAGAAGATATCAGACAGATGTGTAACGTACAATATGTTTTTAGATGGATCAGAAAACGACGCAGGAAGTGGAATGATCACGTAACTAGAATGCCCAACAACCGATTACCTAAAATAGCTAGAGATGGCAGAACAGGAACGTCCAGACCAGCTGGAAGACCGTCGAAAAGATGGAGGGATAGTTGGACTTCCAAATCCCAAGAATAACGACAAAATGCTTGGAACAAACAGGTCCTGGACCTAAGATTGAGAATAAGAAGAAGAAGATACAAGAGAATACATATAAAAGATACAAGTTGGCTTGAACTTCAACTGTGAAAACAAACATTATAGGCCAGGGATAGTTTCAATCTACAATAAAGCCTCCAATTTAAATTTTTTTTTGGATTTCATGCAACTATCAATTCATCGAAGTTATTGCCGGCAGATTTTCGGATACCTGCCACGGGCTTGTTGAAATAAAATCAGGCAACTCGCGGGACTGCAATGCGTTCAAGACCGAGCATTTTTGCTCCAAATTTACCTCCAAAACATCAGAGAGGATGGACACAGAGCATAGCTACCGGAGTTTAATTATTTTTTTCTACGACCACCACTAAAAGTAGGCCTTTTAGCGCTAGCTTTAAATTTGTATTTAATCCCCCGAGAATTTAATCAATGTATTCAAAAATCTACTCCGCCCTTCTCCAAGGGGGCTCTCGGAACTCCGCCCTTCTCCAAGGAGCCCTCAGGGCTCCGCCCCTCTCCATGGGGCTCTATCCCTCTCCAAGGAGGCTCTCGGGGCTCCGCCCCGATCGTGAAATCGAGGCGACGGCGAAAAGCATGCAAACGCAAATGCCCTCTCTAAGGGGGCCCTGGGGCTCCGCCCCTCTTTAAGGAAACACTCTGGGCTCCGCCCCTCTTCAAGGAGGCCCTTGGGGCTCCGCCTCTCTCCAAGGGGGCCCTCGGGGCTCCGCCCCGGTCGCGAAATTGAGGCAATGGCGAAATGCATGCAAACGCAAATGCCGCCGCTACCGTAACCCGAGTCTGGATCGTTCTCCTTTATTATATAGAAGATTGGTGATCCGGGAGTGCAAAAAATAGCGTATATACCTGGGGACCAAAGTGCCTTTGATCCCTTGAGTGATAAACTTTACTCGCGGGATCAAACGATGCACTTTTGTCCCTTGGTATATAATATACTATTATTCTGCATTAAAATTTAAAAAAAATTACCTTGCATAATTTGACAGGTGATAAAACAATAAACCACACAATGCAGCAGGCCGTGCAATAAACAATACATACGTGACATTTTTAATTTGGTGTATTATGGGTGGCCTATATTACAATGATACAGTGGGCATACCATTTAACTTGCAATATGGTAATTTTGCATTATAAATGGACTTCACTGTATAAATAAATGGGAAAACATATTACAGAAATCATTAATAAATGACATCTCTGGCGTATTCAACATACTATATTTAAATTTTAAAAAGTTCTTTACTCAATATTTGTTGTAAACTGCTATCTAAATTATTGTTGTTTGTAAACGGTGTCTCAGAATGAATTTCGATTTTGTTTATAACACTTAGGGGAAACTGTCAGTGTCAGAAATTTTTTAGCGTCGGAGTTCCGATTAACGTCTTTTGGAGTTTCTTTCCAAATGAAGCGTTTTAGTGGAGAACAGCGTGTTTTTTCTATATGAGCATTTTATGAAAATGCTTATTCTGATGTGCAAGTGCAGAGAATGTTTCAGAATCAGCACAATTTACGATATGTTCATCAAAGCCCATCTGCCAATTTCATTTCTTCTTGTGGGGCTATCTTAAAAGTAAAGTGAAAATCATCCATGGAATTTGCAACATAAGCAAGAAATACGAGAACAAATCAGAGCAATTCCCGAAGCACTGTACTGAGAAGTTCTAATAAATGCAAGACACCGTTTGGAGGAGTGCATAAGACGCCAAGGGCAACATTTAGATGATATTATTTTTAAGTTTTAACTTCCAAGAGTTATTAATTGTATTCCTGAGTTTAATAGTTTGAAAGTTTAAATAACAAGCCAGCTATTTTTTAACGCAATTCATTCTGGACATCCTTTATGCTACATATACGCGGAGGATCACATAAAAGTTACAGGAAATACTTACAAATACGCGATGCGGCAACGTCGCATCAATCTGATTGACTCCTCCTTTCGATAGCACATTGCCTGGCGCTCTATTACGTTTTTATGACTAAATCGCTCGGTTTAGTTGATAAATAATTTAAAAGGACCCGAAGCACACGTCGCCGCTATTAAACATTGATCAATTCACCTTGTTCGTCGGTTAGTTTAAAATGGCAATTACCAAGGAACGTGGGTACCGCCAGCTGCGGGCGTTTGCAAACACAATAACGGGCTTTAAACTTCCACCTTTCCAAAATACAGTATATGCTCGTACTTAGCAAACTGGTACAGAATAGAGAATTGATCATTTATATCAATACTTTTCAGTTCCACTAGGTTTCAAAGCTGCAGTCAACGCTCCTGCTAGACTGCTTCTTATGGAAAATCAATGACATCAGACAATTCGGCTCCACCTGCCTTTAGTTATGCGTGTATGACGTGTCTCGTAATTTTGCATGACCTTTAACTTTATTACCACCAACTTATAAATAAGATTTATGTAATTTAATTAGGTACACTATACAAACAAACCATCCTCTGCGACTCATTTTATAGGCACGTTGGTTGCCTATCTTACCTTTTGAATCAAAGCAACAGTTTCATTACCTCTTAAAAGATAACATAATTACTACATGTTTTTTGTTTTATTTCCAATTTAAATATATTTCTTGTTTTCAACGTACTAAAAACTGTACATATAACATTATTCAACAATTTCCCGCACATTTCCGTACTATGTCACTTCAAATTTTGCATGAGATTGCAAATTGCATCTTCTCTAATCAGTGTTTCATCAAGACAATCTTTATATTCATAATTAGGCTGCCGGACGTATCAGAAACCGGACAGGATTTTTTTAGATTTATTTTAATCATATTGCACGGAAATTACAGAGTAATAGGAACATAAGGCATCTGTGCGGTTCTCCTAATTTTTTTAAACCAGACAGATGCCTGAAAAACCAAACTGTTTGCTGGAAAACCGGACATCTGGCAACCTTAGGTATTCATAATAGAAAATGAGTAATTTGTTATACAACTTTTAAAAAATTTTAATGTGAAAACGAGCAATTAATGTGGGCACAATTTGCCACAAAACTTCTATTTACATAAAACAATATCTGTATAAATTGTTTTGATAATCAGAACAAACCATTGAAAAGCTTAATAAAAATTTATTAGTTCTCCAGAAACGATACAAAATCGGTAAGTTTATATAGTTGATCTTCACTAGAGGTGTCTGCCGAGGCTTGTGGACTAGGCCTTACAGGATGTACCATGTGAGTATCTGCTTCTACGGACCAGCCACGCTCCATGCATGCTGTTCCTGCAACCTCAGTCGGCAAACCCGTCATGGCAGCAACCATCTCAAGCGTTATCGACGAATACGCTTGCGAAATCAAATCAACCGCTCTACTGCGCACTTTTTCTGTAAAGTATTTTGTATGAAAAACGAATAGCGTCATGGTGATCAATAACTTACCGTGCAATTTTTTCATAATTTCTGCTACCGAGTCGCTCCATGTTACTGCGTTTAAAGCTTTGTATATAGCAGGAAAATCCCTTTTCCACATGTGTTGCCCTACTGCCCAAATGTGTCCTAGTTCAGCTGTTGATGTTTTAACGTTTACAGGTATACGTTTCCATAAATACTTAGCATTGCATCTGTAAAATTACGTGTCTATAGATCAACGTACCTAAGTATGTACAGAACCATACTTACAAATCATTTTGGTATAAATAAATTGCTAGTAGCTGTGCATAAACTTGAGGCAAAGCAATTCCATTAGGAGCCTGGCAAAATATCAAAAAGTTACAACATAACCTTAAAATACGCGCTTAATCTCACCTCTAGTTCTTGTTTTTCTAACTCTTCCGCTAGCTTGTCTACATTATTGTTTATCACCATTTTTACAACGTTGCTCTCCTATATTACTTATGCATTAGTAATACATAAAATATATTTAATTCGGAAAAAAATAAAGGTAATCCTTGATTTACTCCACTGGTTTCGACAAATGTCAAACTCGAACTACTTACGACGGTTCGGAACTGGGGTGGTATAGTTAAAATAAATTCTGCTAGGGACCAGCAGCTCTCAGAAATTCCATGGTGTTCTGCGTTTTAGCTATCGTATATTATACAGGGTGTCTCAAAATTGACGCCCGTGCTTCTGAGATTTGATTCAGGGAGCTAAAAGAACTCGAAAATAAAGAGCGGAAAATTTTCCGTTTGTCTTTTGTTATCGAGTTATTAATTAAAAACAAAAATTTAGGATATAAACTTTAAACTTTAATAAAAACAAATAATATTTGAAAACAAGTTATTTTACACATCTGTTGTCATAAAATGTGTTAGGTTGCCTCCTACTTCAAGGCACACATTCGTACGATTTATCATTGAAGTGCGAACGCTCTGTAGCATATTTTCGTCTATTGACGCCACAGCAGCGTGAATACGAGCTACGACATCTTCGGGATTCACAACAGGTAAGCACACAAAACCGAAGGCAATAGACTCGATAACAAATGACAATCGGAAAATTTTCCGCTCTTCATTTTCGATTTCTTTTAGCCCCCTGAATTAAATCCCAGAAGCACGGGCATCAATTTTGAGACACCCTGTATATGCTAGCTACCCACATTAATTTAGCTTGAATCATAAAATATAAAATCTAGTGTGATACACGCACACAACTTCCTTTTACAGTGATCTTATAATTAACCAAAAATTTGATTTTTAATTCTTAAGCATTTGTCAAAAATGTTTAAGAATTAAAAATTACAAATTCTGCAGAAACCGTACAAAAGAGAGCATTAGTTGAAGAGATAAATTTTCTCTAAAATTTTAAGCCGAATTCAATAATGTAATAATATACCGGGTGTTCTATTTATAATAGGAATTAATAAAAAAAAAACAAAACAAACCCATTTTAGAGGCATTCAACTGGAAGATCACCTATCTCACATCAATACACATTAAAAATGTAAAGTTTGAAAAAATCGTTTGAGTCCTTTTTTTTAAATTGAAAAAAACAGAAAAATCACAAACATTGCTGTCGCATATAGATAGTACACAAAACTTATACAGATTGCGGCAGGCAACTAGGACCATTGCAAAAGCAAGGAGAATATGCATGTGGCCGTCGTGGTGTTTAACAAACGAACCATCAATGTGCGATAGCGGTAGGTTGTTAGGATCATTATAAATACAAGGTATATATTTGATTTTAAAATGTTTACTTCCTTTTACGATAAAGGAAGTATTGGATTCACCCCAAAAATTCGAAATTGAGTTTTCAACAGATGTTCACGTTTTAGAGTCCGCTGATCCCAAAAAACATATTTTTTTTCATTGGTCTGTGTGTCTGTCTGCCTGTCTGTGTGTCTGTCTGTGAACAAAATATCTCAAAAATGAAAAAAGGTATGGCGTTAAAACTTCATATATAAGTTTTGTGTACTATGTAGATGAGACAGCAAGCTTTTGAAGAAAATCGCATAACCGGAAGTAGGTGTTTACTCTTGTGATTTTTCAGTTTTTTTCGATTTTTTCAAAAACGGCTCTAGCGATTTTTTTCAAACTTTACATTTTTATTAAATTTTAAATGTGTATTGATGTGAGTTATGTGATTTTCCAGTTGAATACTTCTAAAGTGGGCTTCTCTTGTTTTTTTTTCTATTTCTTTTATTAACTCCTATTTTAAATAGAACACCCGGTATATTATTACATTTTTGAATTTAGCTTAAAATTTTAGAGAAAATTTGTCTCTTCAACTAACGCCTTATTTTGTATCGTTTTTATAGAATTTGTAATTTTTGAAAATTTTTGACAAATGTTTAAAAATTAAAAATGAAATTTTTGACTAATTATAAGATCACTGTAAAAGGAAGTTGTGTGAGTGTATCACACCAGATTTTTTAAATACAGTTACGGCCACATGTAAAGTCCCCTTGCTTTTGCCATGGTCCTAGTTGCCTGCGCAATCTGTATATCGTCAGTGAACTAACATCCTACCTTCTATCTGAAATTTTTTTCAAAATTACGATTTATACAGTAATCGATTCCTAACTTTACTGCGCATAATTTCAATAGCTCCTATGTGCAGATAATTTGAAAATGTCAGCAAAACAGGAAAACAAAACGATACCTCCTATCTTGAAATTTTAACTTCAATACCTCCTATCTGTATAGAAGCCGCGTGGCGCTGTTGGGTAAGCGCCAGAAGCAAGTCTTCGGTTCGAATCCCGCGGGGGTCGGAATTTTTCCGCCTTGGTGATTGGAATCGGACTCGGTGAGACCATTCACAGTTGGGCACCAAATTAACTGTGCTCTACTCAGAACCACAGACCTAAGAGATAGAGTAACAAGGTCAACACATCACCAATACATACACTTCATACAATGGTTGCTGCGCAAGCACCAAAGGCGCGATCCAACTCTGTATCCCGAATCCGGGGCAAGTTGATCATTGTACCGTCAGATGCCAGCGCATAAAGCAACAGCCTCGACACCGCAAGGTAAATGAGGTTACAGACTAGCAGCCAGTGAGACAAATGTCTCATTTAATAAAACAAAAAAGACCGTTTTTCAAATAGAACGAGTATTAAATAAAAACAATAATATTTTTTAAAATATTTTATTTTCTCGAAAACCGGAAGTGTCACGTGACTGAAATTCGGTTCCGGACCTGACATGACCATTCCAAACATATAACTTTAATAACTTTTTTCTCTATCTCTTACGGTTTGGCTGCTGAAACAGCGTCCCGGACGGACGGAAATCACGTGATTTACGAAAACCGGAAGTGCCACGTGACTGAATTTTCGGTTCCGGACCTGACATGACCATTCCAAACATATAACTTTAATAACTTTTTTCTCTATTTCTTACGGTTTGGCTGCTGAAACAGCGTCCCGAACGGACCAGCCTCCCGGACGGACGGAAATCACGTGATTTCTCGAAAACCGGAAGTGTCACGTGACTCAAATTCGGTTCCTGTCCTGACATGACCATTCCAAACATATAACTTTCATAACTTTTTTTTCTATCTCTTACGGTTTGGCTGCTGAAACAGCGTCCCGGACGGACGGAAATCACGTGATTTACGAAAACCGGAAGTGCCACGTGACTGAAATTCGGTTCCGGACCTGACATGACCATTTCAAACATATAACTTTAATAACTTTTTTCTCTATCTCTTACGGTTTGGCTGCTGAAACAGCGTTCCGGACGGACCAGCCTCCCGGATGGACGGAAATCACGTGATTTCTCGAAAACCGGAAGTGTCACGTGACTCAAATTCGGTTCCTGACCTGACATGACCATTCCAAACATATAACTTTAATAACTTTTTTCTCTATCTCTTACGGTTTGGCTGCTGAAACAGCGTCCCGGACGGACGGAAATCACGTGATTTACGAAAACCGGAAGTGTCACGTGACTGAAATTCGGTTCCTGACCTGACATGACCATTCCAAACATATAACTTTAATAACTTTTTTCTCTATCTCTTACGGTTTGGCTGCTGAAACAGCGTCCCGGACGGACGGAAATCACGTGATTTACGAAAACCGGAAGTGTCACGTGACTGAAATTCGGTTCCTGACCTGACATGACCATTCCAAACATATAACTTTCATAACTTTTTTCTCTATTTCTTACGGTTTGGCTGCTGAAACAGCGTTCCGGACGGACCAGCCTCCAGGACGGACGGAAATCACGTGATTTCTCGAAAACCGGAAGTGTCACGTGACTGAAATTCGGTTCCTGACCTGACATGACCATTCCAAACATATAACTTTCATAACTTTTTTTTCTATCTCTTACGGTTTGGCTGCTGAAACAGCGTCCCGGACGGACGGAAATCACGTGATTTACGAAAACCGGAAGTGCCACGTGACTGAAATTCGGTTCCGGACCTGACATGACCATTTCAAACATATAACTTTAATAACTTTTTTCTCTATCTCTTACGGTTTGGCTGCTGAAACAGCGTTCCGGACGGACCAGCCTCCCGGATGGACGGAAATCACGTGATTTCTCGAAAACCGGAAGTGTCACGTGACTCAAATTCGGTTCCTGACCTGACATGACCATTCCAAACATATAACTTTAATAACTTTTTTCTCTATCTCTTACGGTTTGGCTGCTGAAACAGCGTCCCGGACGGACGGAAATCACGTGATTTACGAAAACCGGAAGTGTCACGTGACTGAAATTCGGTTCCTGACCTGACATGACCATTCCAAACATATAACTTTAATAACTTTTTTCTCTATCTCTTACGGTTTGGCTGCTGAAACAGCGTCCCGGACGGACGGAAATCACGTGATTTACGAAAACCGGAAGTGTCACGTGACTGAAATTCGGTTCCTGACCTGACATGACCATTCCAAACATATAACTTTCATAACTTTTTTCTCTATTTCTTACGGTTTGGCTGCTGAAACAGCGTTCCGGACGGACCAGCCTCCAGGACGGACGGAAATCACGTGATTTCTCGAAAACCGGAAGTGTCACGTGACTGAAATTCGGTTCCTGACCTGACATGACCATTCCAAACATATCACTTTCATAACTTTTTTCTCTATTTCTTACGGTTTGGCTGCTGAAACAGCGTTCGGACGGATCAGCCTCCCGGACGGACGGAAATCACGTGATTTCTCGAAAACCGGAAGTGTCACGTGACTCAAATTCGGTTCCTGACCTGACATGACCATTCCAAACATATAACTTTCATAACTTTTTTTTCTATCTCTTACGGTTTGGCTGCTGAAACAGCGTCCCGGACGGACGGAAATCACGTGATTTACGAAAACCGGAAGTGCCATGTGACTGAAATTCGGTTCCGGACCTGACATGACCATTTCAAACATATAACTTTAATAACTTTTTTCTCTATCTCTTACGGTTTGGCTGCTGAAACAGCGTTCCGGACGGACCAGCCTCCCGGATGGACGGAAATTACGTGATTTCTCGAAAACCGGAAGTGTCACGTGACTCAAATTCGGTTCCTGACCTGACATGACCATTCCAAACATATAACTTTAATAACTTTTTTCTCTATCTCTTACGGTTTGGCTGCTGAAACAGCGTCCCGGACGGACGAAAATCACGTGATTTACGAAAACCGGAAGTGTCACGTGACTGAAATTCGGTTCCTGACCTGACATGACCATTCCAAACATATAACTTTAATAACTTTTTTCTCTATCTCTTACGGTTTGGCTGCTGAAACAGCGTCCCGGACGGACGGAAATCACGTGATTTACGAAAACCGGAAGTGTCACGTGACTGAAATTCGGTTCCTGACCTGACATGACCATTCCAAACATATAACTTTAATAACTTTTTTCTCTATTTCTTACGGTTTGGCTGCTGAAACAGCGTTTCGGACGGACCAGCCTCCAGGACGGACGGAAATCACGTGATTTCTCGAAAACCGGAAGTGTCACGTGACTGAAATTCGGTTCCTGACCTGACATGACCATTCCAAACATATCACTTTCATAACTTTTTTCTCTATTTTTTACGGTTTGGCTGCTGAAACAGCGTTCGGACGGATCAGCCTCCCGGACGGACGGAAATCACGTGATTTCTCGAAAACCGGAAGTGTCACGTGACTCAAATTCGGTTCCTGACCTGACATGACCATTCCAAACATATAACTTTCATAACTTTTTTTTCTATCTCTTACGGTTTGGCTGCTGAAACAGCGTCCCGGACGGACGGAAATCACGTGATTTACGAAAACCGGAAGTGCCACGTGACTGAAATTCGGTTCCGGACCTGACATGACCATTTCAAACATATAACTTTAATAACTTTTTTCTCTATCTCTTACGGTTTGGCTGCTGAAACAGCGTTCCGGACGGACCAGCCACCAGGACGGACGGAAATCACGTGATTTCTCGAAAACCGGAAGTGTCACGTGACTCAAATTCGGTTCCTGACCTGACATGACCATTCCAAACATATAACTTTCATAACTTTTTTCTCTATTTCTTACGGTTTGGCTGCTGAAACAGCGTTCGGACGGATCAGCCTCCCGGACGGACGGAAATCACGTTATTTCTCGAAAACCGGAAGTGTCACGTGACTAAAATTCGGTTCCTGACCTGATATGACCATTCCAAACATATAACTTTCATAACTTTTTTCTCTATCTCTTACGGTTTGGCTGTTGAAACAGCGTCCCGGACGGACGGAAATCACGTGATTTACGAAAACCGGAAGTGTCAAGTGACTGAAATTCGGTTCCTGACCTGACATGACCATTCCAAACATATAACTTTCATAACTTTTTTCTCTATCTCTTACGGTTTGGCTGCTGAAACAGCGTCCCGGACGGACCAGCGTCCCGGACAAGTCTATTATATACAGGGACCGGCAGAAACATATTAAACATTTTAACGGGCGATATCCCACTAAGGTTTTTATCCATACAAATGTGATGAATATCATTACATTAAGTAGGATCAGGAGTTTTGTTTTAATGTTTAAGTAATATGTCAAAATGCGTTTTAATGTGCAAGAGCGAGCTTATTATGTTGAGTTATTTATTAGGACCGAATCGATAATAACTGTGCAATGTGCATTCAGGAGACAATTCAACAGGCGGCAGGATGATCCATCGTACTTGACAATAAGACAATAGGTTCAGAAGTTTAGAGAATTTGGTTCACTTTGTAATAAAAAGCCACTGGGAGCTCCACGAAATTAACGGTATTAGGCAAGATATACCAGAAAAAGTTATGCAAAATTTTGTTCGACGTATTGATGAATGTTCTGAAGAAGAAGGTGGACATCTCCGGCACCCGATATTTAAATAAATAAACTCCCAGGTGTTGTGAACATACTCATGTTTTCGTTTTTTTGTTATTACACTGTATAAAGAAAAAAAATGTAAATAAAATGTTTAATATGTTTCTGCCGGTCCCTGTATATGGATAATACAATACATACCTCCTATCTGTATAGCATTATATGTGTCAAACGACACAAACGCCCGAAGTGGCAATTAGTTTTTCCCTCTTCTGTAAAATGCAGGTAAAGGGAGTTAAGAGGTATTGTTACTTCACTGACGAAATACAATTTATCTAATTCCATTGGCGTTTTAAAGCCACCAACTTTGAATTGCCAAGTTCTGGCAATCCGAATACGGCACCCCGCAGTACGGAATAGCTTTGTATTTATGATTTGCCAATTCTACTAACACAAGTAATGCTGATAAACGTCACCGTTCGCTCTGGCTGCTTTTAGCGCTTCGCATTAATTTAATACGGCATCTAATAAGCTCCTGAAACCATTATTTAAACTAAATTAATATAGAAATGAGAGCTAGGGAACTTGCAAGATTTATATTGAATAAAAAATACAATTTATCTAATTCCATTCGCGTTTTAAAGCCACCAACTTTGAATTGCTAAGTTCTGACAAACCGAATACGGTACCCCACAGTACGGAATAGCTTTATATTTATGATTTGCCAATTCTACTAACACAAGTAGCTCCTGAAGCCATTATTTAAACTAAATTAATATAGAAATGAGAGCTAGGGAATTTGCAAGATTTATATTGAATAAAAAATACAATATATCTTACTCCATCGGCGTGTTAGAGCCACCAACTTTGAATTTCCAAGCTCTGGCAAACTGAATAAAGCACCCCGCAGTACGGAATAAATTTATATTTATGATTTGCTAATTCTACTAACACAAGTAATGCTGCTAAACGTCACCGTTCGATCTGGCTGCTTTTAAAACTTCGTATTAAATTAATAAGCTCCTGAAGCGATTATCTTAACTAAATTTCAATTATTTTACACCAGTTACGTTGTTGTGAATTGCGATTTTAACTCATTATGCAGTGCGGCATATGCCACCGGAATCTACCGCAAGATTCTGATTATGTGATGTGTAGAGGATGTAATAATGGTTTTCATTTTTTATGTGCGAATATACCTGAGGCAGTTTATGCAGTGGTGTAGTGGCAAATTTGGCAGTGGGGGAACGCTAGACTTCCGTGGGGTGTGGAGGGGGGGTATGGAATATTCCCTAGGAAAAGGGGGGTCCGGGGGTCCTCCTCCGGAAATTTTTTAAAAGTATAGATGCAAAAATATGCGTTTTGATGTTTTCTGGTGCAATTTTTCCGTATTACGATGTTTGCGGTTGTGTAGTCTTAATATATAAATATAAAGCCTACAACTTTCTAATTCAAACTGTTTTTAATACTTTGCATATTCATAGCAAGTAGCAAGTCATGTTTGACGTGATTTTTCTAAATAATAACATATACCACTATTTAAATGACACTGGAATGAATAATTATCAAATTGTTTGTGCAGACAACAGTATTTACTCCATGTAGGCTACGCCATACAATCATATATCTAATACTTACTATATTGCTAGCGGCTATGAGTGGGAAACTGACCAAGGAAGTGAGACAGACAACCAACTCTTCAATGTATAATGATGAGCTGTGTGCAAGCGCGGCGGCGTCGTCCGGCCAATGGGGAAGTGGGCAAGTTTAAAATTCGCTTTTAAAGGCGGAGTTCGAATTCTCACGCATGCGCACGAGACGCGTTATACTCTAAGTGAGACTATGTCGGCGCCGTAATGTTTTCTGACGTTTCCAGGCCCTACTAGCAATATATGTGTATTATATATATGCATACAATACGTTCAATTTAGTATCGCTTAATATTTGCAATAAGAAACAACGCACATTTTAGAAAATCTGCCAGTAAATTTAATAAGTTTTACTTGTGCATTTTTTTTGCCGTAATTATTGTATTAAATTAACTTTCTACTAAATTTAATCTTTTTTTTACTTAACAAAAAACCAGTGGGGGAACGCCGTTCCCCCGCGTTCTCCCTCGACTACACCCCTGAGTTTATGCAAAGTTAAGCTCCGAGGCCAAATTTTCCTGGCGCTGTGCGTCTTGCAAAGGTAAGAATGTTGCAACTGCAGATAACCAGCCAAGTGACCCAAAATCTTTGAACCCTGAAATTATGGAAGCAATAACATTAGCGGCTAAATTAGTTGTTAGGCAAGAAAACAAATTACTGTCCGCAAAAATTGATGGCTTCCAAAATTCGCTTGATTTTTATTCTAACCAATTCGAGGACTTGAAAAAATTAATTATGGAAAAGGATAAACAAATGGATAATTGTCTTGAACGAATAGACTACCTCAATGCTGAAAATGTCGAACTTAAAAAACAAAACACCAACATGAAGCAACGAATAGACCACTTGGAGCAATATTCCCGGTTGAACAGTGTGGAAATCCAGGGTGTTCCAGAAACAAATGATGAAAATGTCTTAGCCACAGTGAGCCGTGTTGCTCGTGCTGTTAACTTTTCTCTGGACAAACACCTGATCGACGCCTGTCACCGGCTTGGACCAGATGTACGTCGTCCTGACGAACCTAGAGGTATTATCCTGAAATTCACAAGTAGGTTAAGCAAAGAAGAGTTTCTGAAATGCAAACGTGTTAAGCGAAACCTTACCACCAAAGATATAGATCCTGCTACCGTGCTACCCAAGACTATCTATATTAATGAATCCTTGTCACCTTTCAACCGAAAACTATTTGCGGAATGTCGTGTTTACAAGAAACCAAGAAAGCGCATAATATTAAATTCCTCTGGATTAGAAATGGAAAGATTATGATTCGGAAAGAAGATCGCAGTCGTGTATTCGTAATAAAATCAGTTGCCGAACTCAACGATGTCCACTGATGCAAAGACCCATCATTTAAAAATTGTTTACTAAATTTAATTGCGACTCTTTCAGAATACGACGTAGTCGTATTGGCAGTGTAACGGTGCACACCCTGGTTACCTGTTGCTTGTTTATAGGCCTACGTTGTGTGATTTTTTACTGTTTTCGGCGGGTGCTTCGACGACAGTTACAGTTATTTTAACTAGGCTTCCGTATTTACTGTTTTTACTCCGTTACGAAGTGCCTGGTGGTGTTAGTGTGGTAGTAGAGAGACAAGGAGTTGTTATGCAACGCTCACTTACAAACAAGACCAAAGAGGAAGCCCTGCAGTGCCAGTTTGCGTGATAACGAGAGAAGTAAAGGCAAAGAGTTGTTAATCAACGCTCACTTACAAACAAGACCAAATAGGAAGCCTTGCCGTGCCAGTTTGCGTGATAACGAGAGAAGTAAAAGCAAGAGTTGGTGTCTAACGTTCACCGATTAACGAAAGTCCGAGGTGGACTTCGCAATACCAGTGGCGCTACACCAAATAGAGTAAGGTGTTTTAATTAAGTGCGGAGTTGTCGTGATGTTTTGTGTTACTAGTCGAATCAGCATAGGCCCCAGGCTTCGTGCTTCTTCTGCCACCCTTTCCTTCTGTGTCGAGTGTTTTATGCAATCTTTCGCAGTCCCCTTCCTTCCTGTGCCGTGGGACGCCCGCCAATGCCAACGAAATCTAAATTTCGTTGCTATGGAGACTTGATTTTGATTGGCCGTTTCAGCTCCAAACCCCGCGGCGAGTTTTACTCCTTTTCCGTCGCATTTTTAAATATTTTCCCAGGATCTCCTTTTGACACGCGGGCCACGTGTTTGAAATCCTAGACCAATAAATTTCCCAAGCTAATTTAGCCGGCGGTTGGGCCTCAAATCCCCCTCGACCTCGGGTCATAGCCGCTCATAAATCTAATATAGGAATTTTTCGATTAGCCGGGGTGACCCACAGCTGTAGCAGTATTATGTTACAGTTTGCAAGCAAAACAAACAAACGAAAGCTTTCGTTATATGATATAATTTTCCACTTATTTTATATACAAAACACATCTATAGCTACAGATTATCATTGTACTAAACTAAAACGCCTGAAATAAACAAATGTACGCCCTAGAAATAAAAATGCCTGAAATAAACAACTGTACGCCCTAAAAATAAAATGTCTGGAATAAACAAACGTCCTTCCTAAAATAAGCTAGATAAAATTCAAAATAAAGTGTTTGTAAATACGCGACCCTCACAGCAGAAACTTGGCTCTACCCCTCTATATTTGATAACGAATTATTCACAAATGAATTTCTAGTTTTTCGTAGAGACCGTAAACTCAATTCCGGCAAATCTAAGGGTGACACCGCGCAGTGCGAAAAAGCTTTATATTTATGATTTGACAATTCTACTACACAAGTAATGCTGACAAACGTCACCGTTTGCTCTGGCTGCTTTTAGAGCTTTGCATTCATTTAATACGGCATCTAATAAGCTCCTGAAGCTATTATCTTAACTAAATTAATATAGAAATGAGAGCTAGGGAACTTTCAGGATTTATATTGAATAAAAAATACAATTTATCTAACTTCTTCGGCGTTCTAGAGCCATTAACTTTAATTACTAAATTCTGACAAACCGAATACGGCACCGCGCAGTATGGAATAGTTTTATATTTATGATATGCCAAATCTACTAACACAAGTATTGCTTCTTCTTCTTCTTCTTCTTATTATAGGACATTTGTCCTGTTAATATCGACAGTTGCATTTAGTCTTCCTGGGATGCTGAAGTCCAGCATTTCTTCCATCTCTTGGGTGGCCTTCCAACTGGTCTTCTTGTGTTCGGCTTTTGTGTCTTTACCCATTTTACTAATCTTGTCTCGTCCATCCTGTCCACGTGGTTTCTCCATTGGCGGCGTCTAGTTCTTACCCATCTCACGATGTCCTGAACTCCGCAGTTTTCTCGTAGGTATCGTTTCACTTCGTTCTCTGTCCCTTAATGTCTTCCCCGATATGTTTCTTAGTACTTTCATCTCCGTTGTTCTCAATATTTGTTTAGTTTTAGATGTTTCCGCTCTCGTTTCAACCGCATATGCCATAATGGGTCGTACACATGTTTTGTATATGCGGGTTTTGCTTTCTATTGTCATATGTTTATTTGACCATATGATGTCGCGGCGATAACCAGAGATTGCTGCGGCTTTGTTGGCTTGTGTTCGTACTTCCTTGCTGATGTTGCGGTCACTGGAGGTGTCAATGCCTAAATATTTAAAATTCATGACCTGTTTAATTATTTCGTTGTTTACCATAAGTTTGCAGCGTATAGGGTCTTTCGATATTACCATAGCTTGTGTTTTCTCTGTAGATATTTTCATATTAAGTTGTTCTGCTGTTGTTTTAAATTTGAACAATAGGCGTTGTAAATCATCTTCGTTTTCTGCTACTAATACTGCGTCGTCCGCATAACACATGATTTTGATTTTGCTATTTCCCAGCTTGTATCCTCCATTAATCTCTTTGACGTTCTTTATTATTTCGTCCATGATAACATTAAAAAGTGTGGGGCTTAAGCTGTCACCTTGTCTGATGCCTGTTGAGACGGGTAGTTCTTCCGTAAGTTTATTAGCGGCTCTTATTTGAGTTTTGTTGTTTGTGTTTAACTGTTTTATTATATTTAGTATCTTTTTATTTATATTACGGTGGTGTAAAATTCTTAAGACATCATTTAACTGTACCCTGTCGAACGCTTGCGTGAGATCAACAAAACATAGGAACATTGGCTTGTTGAACTCAACCGATTTTTCTATTAGCTGACGCATTACAAAAATGGCGTCTATTGTTGATCTATTTTGGCGAAAGCCTTGTTGTTCTTCACTTATCCCCGTATGCTGAATTATTTTTTCAGACAGGATTTTTGTTAATAGCTCAGATACTGCACTCAATAAAGAGATTCCTCTGTAGTTTGTTGGGTCTTTCTTTGTTCCTCTTTTAAATATAGGGACAGTTATGCTAGAGCGCCATTGTTCTGGTATCCTCCCTTGCTCTAATATCTTGTTAAATAAGATAGTAATTTCTCGTGCTAGCGTTTCGCTGCCATATTTTATCATTTCATTAGTGATTGTGTCTGGTCCAGGGGATTTTCTGTTTTTTAGTTTTGTGACAGTTTTGTGTACATCTTCATACGTGATTTCGAGTTCTGTTTCATTATGTATGTCTTCGAATACTTGTTCTTCTGCTTCTTCAGAGATAGGTTTGTAAAGTTTCTTGAAGTGTAGCACCCACTGCTCTGTAGAGATGATGCCCGTCTGTATGTGTTCGTTGATAGGCTTTTTTCTATTCCTTAGCATATTCCAGACCTTTTTCTGAGCTCCATAAAAATCGTTTTCCAAATCGCTAGTGAATCTTCTCCAGTATTCCCTTTTCAATTTTGTGATCTCACTATTAATTCTATTTCTTGTGTCTTTATATGTGTTATATATTTCTGGTGTTTTGTTGCTCCTGTATAATATGTATGCTTTTCTTTTCTCTTCTGCTAACAACTTAACCTCTTCTGTAAACCACGGCTTCATATTACGTCTTCCATTTATATTAATTCTTCTGGTTCCAATTAATTCTGTGGCACTTGTCAATATGTTAGATCTTAATGTTAGATCTGCTTTAGTGCTGCTAAATGTTACAATTCGCTCTGGCTGCTTTTAGAGCTTCGCATTAATTTAATACGGCATCTAATAAGCTCCTGAAGCCATTATTTTATCTAAATTAATATAGAAATGAGAGCTACTGAACTTGCAGGATTTATATTGAATAAAAAATGCAATTTATCCAACTCCATCGGCGTTTTAGAGACACCAACTTTGGAATGTTAAATTCTGACAAACCGAATACGGCACCGCGCAGCACGGAATAGCTTTATATTTATGATTTGCCAATTCTACTAACCACGGCCTGCTGGATTAGTGCGAGACTGACGTCGCTACGCGGCCCGCCGCATTTTTAGTTCAAGGCGTTTTTATAGTTTGCAGAGGCGCTACAGTACGTTGCGCTTGTGCCCTTGGTTGCATACGTCCACGGCCTCCTGGATAAATATCATATATGTAATACTTCTATATGGCGTGTTGAAGAGAGAGGGTGTCATTGAAAATTGAAGGACACAATGATTGCGATTTGTGCGTAATGCGCAAGCGCCAATTCTGTTTGGCTGCCAGAAACACAATCCGGTTGGTCGACACTATCCGACGCCGAAGCGAAAGCGATTTCACTAGCCACGAAGTTACGCGCGGAGATTAGAGCACGCGCAAGGGCAGAAACTTGCAATAATTCTGTCCCACTTCTTTCGTGAACGCTAGCGTACGGCGCTTGAATAGGAACACGCCATATAGAAATATATATATGATTAATATTAATCTAGAAAGTCGCGCCTACGTTACAAATAATTTATCAAAAACCCAACAGATGGCGCCACAGTTCTTTGACCTCAGAATCACAAAAATTATACAAATGTGGCCGGCTGCGTAGAGACGTCAGTCTCGCACTAATCCAGGAGGCCGTGCTACTAACACAAATAATGCTAATAAACGTCACCGTTCGCTCAGGCTGATTTTAGCGCTTCGCATTAATTTAATACGGCATCAAATAACCTGAAGCCATTATTTAAACTAAATTAATATAGAAATGAGAGCTAGGGTACTTGCAAGATTTATATTGAATAAAAAATACAATTTATATAATTACATTATTAAACTAAATTAATATAGAAATGAGAGCTAGGGAACTTGCAAGATTTATATTGAATAAAAAATACAATTTATATAATTACATTAGCGTTCTAAAGCCACCAACTTTGAATTGCTAAGTTCTGGAAAACCGAATACGGCACCCCACAGTACGGAATAGCGTTATATTTATGATTTACCAATTCTACTAACACAAGTAGCTCCTGAAGCCATTATGTAAACTAAATTAATATAGAAATAACAGCTAGGGAATTTTCAAGATTTATATTGAATAAAAAATACAATATATCTAACTCCATCGGCGTTTTAGAGCCACCAACTTTGAATTGCCAAGTTCTGCCAAGTCTAGAAATGAGAGCCAGAAAACTTGCAGGATTTATAGTAAATAAAAAATACAATTTATCTAATCCCATCGGCGTCTTAAGGCAACCAACTTTGAATTATTAGGTTCCAAAAAATCGAATGTGAGACCGTAATGTACGGAATAGCTTTATATTAATAATTTGCCAATTCTACTAACACAACTAATGCTGCCAAACGTCACCGTTCGCATTGGCTGCTTTTTGAAATTCCCATTAATTGAATACGGCACTTAAGAAGCTCCTGAAGCCATTACTTTAACTAAAGTAATATAGAATTAAGAGCAAGGAAACTTGCAGAATTTATAGTAAATAAAAATACAATTTATCTAACTTCATCGGCGTCTTAACGCAACCAACGTTGAATTGTTAGGTTCCAAAAAATCGAATGTGACACCGTAATGTACGGAATAGCTTTATATTAATAATTTACCAATTCTACTAACACAAATAATGCAGCTAAACGTCACCGTTCGCATTGGCTGCTTTTTGAGCTTCCCATTAATTGAATATGGCACCTAATAAGCTCCTGAAGCCATTATTTTAACTAAATTAATATATAAATGAGAGCTATAAAACTTGCAGGATTTTTAGTAAATAAAAAATACAATTTGTCTAACTCCATCAGCGTCTTAGGGCAACCAACTTTGAATTGTGAAGTTCCAAAATATCGAATGTGACACCGTAATGAACGGAATAGCTTTATATTAATGATTTGCCAAATTTTACTAACACATATAATCCTGCTAAACGTCACCGTTCGCTTTGGCTGTTTTTTGGGCTTCCCATTAATTGAATATGGCACCTAATAAGCTCCTCAAGCCATTATTTTAGCTAAATTAATATAGAAATGAAAGCAAGGAAAATTGCAGGATTTATAGTATATAAAAAATACAATTTATCTAACTCCATCGGCGTCTTAGCGCAACCAACTTTGAATTATTAAGTTCCAAAAAATCGAATGTGACACCGTAATGTACGGAATAGCTTTATATTAATGATTTGCCAATTCTACTAACACAAATAATGCTGCTAAATTTCACCGTTTGCTTTGGCTGCTTTTTGAGCTTCCCATTAATTGAATATGGCACCTAATAAGCTCCTGAAGCCATTATTTTAACTAAATTAATATAGAATTAAGAGCAAGGAAACTTGCAGGATGTACAGTAAATAAAAAATACAATTTATCTAACTCCATCGGCGTTTTAGGGCAACCAACGTTGAATTGCTAGGTTCCAAAAAATCGAAGGTGACTCTGTAATGTACGGAATAGCTTTATATTAATGATTTGCCAATTCTACTAACGCAAATAATGCAGCGTTCTCTCGCCGTTCGCTTTTGCTGCTTTTTGAGCTTCCCATTAATTGAATATGGCACCTAATAAGCTCCTGAACCATTATTTAAACTAAATTAATATAGAAATGAGAGCCAGGAAACTTGCACAATTTATAGTAAATAAAAAATTCAATTTATCTAATTCTATCGGCGTCTTAGAGCAACCAACTTTGAATTGTTAGGTTCCAAAAAATCGAAGGTGACACCGTAATGTACGGAATAGCTTTATATTAATAATTTGCCAATTCTACTAACACAAATAATGCTGCTAAACGTCACCGTTTGCATTGGCTGCTTTTTGAGCTTCCTATTAATTGAATATGGCACCTAATAAGCTCCTGAAGCCATTATTTTAACTAAATTAATATAGAATTAAGAGCAAGGAAACTTGCAGGATTTATAGTAAATAAAAAATACAATTTATCTAACTCCATCGCGTCTTAGCGCAACCAACGTTGAATTGTTAGGTTCCAAAAAATCGAATGTGACACCGTAATGTACGGAATAGTTGTATATTAATAATTTGCTAATTCTACTAACACAAATAATGCTGCTAAACGTCACCGTTCGCATTGGCTGCTTTTTGAGCTTCTCATTAATTGAATATGGCACCTAATAAGCTCCTGAAGCCATTATTTTAACTAAATTAATATAGAATTAAGAGCAAGGAAACTTGCAGGATTTATAGTAAATAAAAAGTATAATTTAAATAACTCCATCGCGTCTTAGCGCAACCAACGTTAAATTGTTAGGTTCCAAAAAATCGAATGTGACACCGTAATGTACGGAATAACTTTATATTAATAATTTGCCAATTCTACTAACACAAATAATGCTGCTAAACGTCACCTTTCGCGTTGGCTGCTTTTTGAGCTTCCCATTAGTTGAATATGGCACCTAATAAGCTCCTGAAGCTATTATTTAAACTAAATTAATATTGAAATGAAAGCTAGGGAATTTGCAAGATTTATATTGAATAAAAATACAATATATCTAACTCCATCGGTGTTTTAGAGCCACCAAATTTGAATTGCCAAGTTCTGCCAAGTCTAGAAAAGGGAGCGAGGAAACTTGCAGGATTTATAGTAAATGAAAAATACAATTTATCTAACTCCATTGGCTTCTTAGCGCAACCAACGTTGAATTGTTAGGTTCCAAAAAATCGAATGTGACACCGTAACGAACGGAATAGCTTTATATTAATAATTTGCCAATTCTACTAACACAAATAATGCTGCTAAACGTCACCGTTCGCTTTGGCTATTTTTTGAGCTTCCCATTAATTGAGTATGGCACCTAATATGCTCCTCAAACCATTATTTTATCTAAATTAGTATAAAAATGAGAGCAAGGATACTTGCAGGATTTATAGTAAATAAAAAATAGAATTTATCTAACTCCATCGGCGTCTTAAGGCAACCAACGTTTGATAGTTAGGTTCCAAAAAATCGAATGTAACACCTAGTTATGGGCATAACCGGACAATTTTCATAACCGAATTATTTGCATTCGAATGATATTAATATCCAAATGATTATTTGAATAATTATTCGAATAAATTTTGGCTCTCGATTCGTTTCGATTAAGTCAGCCGGTTTGCCGGTTGGCGGTTCACCGTCATCTGCATCGACATCGTAACTTGCAGATAGCAGAGGAGCCAAAACATAATATGTACGGTCGGCGCTTTAGAAATCGGGACACGTAAAATGTTCTTCTAGTCTTTGGAGTATTCTTGCTCCGGTTACTTCATTAATGTGAAATAGTATTTCATAATTGACAAACAATAAACAATCTGACGTAACAATTAAAACCATAATAACTGTAAAAACCCAGTTTATACCCTTAAAAATACATGCAAAATCTATCATAATAGTGTGTAGTGCCCGATTTTTAAGGCGCCGACCGTACATTATGTTGCATGTATTGGAAATTAAGAGATATTTATTAAGAAGTGTAGAAAGAAAGAAATATGCGGGACTTTTTGCTAATCGTAATAAAAACATTTGAAAACGTTTATCTTTATCGATCGGGCGGGTTAAAACTCTTGTTTTAAACCTTTGGAGATGTAAGCAAATAAAAAATTGTTTTGTAGCTTGATGCGTTTGCAGTTTTTAGGCGTTCAGGTTTCAGGTCCCCAGAATTTAATAATTTGATATTTTTTATGATAGGAGGTAGGTACGCGATAACCAAATGGTGTTTTCAGTACAACCTGATTTGTTTATGAGTTATGACGTATTTATATTAACAGAATATTGAGCACTGCGTAGGTTGCTGAGATATGGCACGTAGTACCTTTGAATAGAGGTTTTATATTCAAAGCGTAGTACGTATCAGCAGGAGGTTATTTTTGATTCGAATACTTGGAACGAAAACCGAGTTACATAGGTTATTTCAATAACCGGATAACCGGTTACTTTTCATTCGAATAAGCCTATCACTATGAAACAATAAAGAAGCCGACCTGCGATTAATTAATAAAATTAAGCGATGGTAGTAAAAATCGCAGATCAACCCCCCTACCGTTTATACACCACGGCAGCTCTGAAAAAACTCTTTACTCACCGCAATGGCCCTAGCTAACTCAAATATCGGCGGCCTTAGATCGTAGGTTCAAATCATCAGCTATGCACCCTGGAATGTCTTCAAAAAAAAAGGAAAAGGAAATGGAAATGGGCCCCAGCAATCAAAAAATTTCGAATAATAAGAAAATAAACTACAGGTGACTAGCGTTTAATTAATGAGCAATAAAAAAAGTCTTGAAGTGTCAGTAGTAAATTATCAGAACAATTAAAATGCAAACAATTTTATAACAACATTGTGTACGTGAACTGAAGGTTGTGACACGCATAAAATTAAAAACCCCTTTCGGGTTATTTTAATAACTCTAAATTAAAATTATTCATGGGATATGCATACCTCAATCATTTAATAATACCTTCTGTTTAGGCTATTGAAATAAAAAAGCGTGACTGTACCTTTTACAGAGGGTCGAAATACACATCAAAATAGCAACTTTAAATACAGCATAATTAGATATAAGCATAAAAATTTAAATATTAAAATAAGAGTATGTATGAAATTAATTGTTACATTACATGTTAATAATTACGGAACGTATGCATTTAAATTTTAAATATTTAAGGTTTTAAAATGTATAAATTCAAAATACAGGTATTGAAGATACGATATATCTCGGAATTGCACAAACTAACCTCGCTTCACCAACGTGCAAAAACGGCTAACAGGCGAACGCCGGCTGGGGGTTGCTACACCCTGTTATTTAAAATAAGTTGGTCGTGATCTGCTACCATAATGGAATACAGCAAAAGCACCCTCGAACGGCAGCAACTAAGCAGAGCGCCAGCAGGTGTTGAAAGTGCGATAAGGCTTGGCCTCCGAGAAAAACTCGTGTATGAAACTGGTAATTAAGAGCTAAGGAAAATATAATTACTATGGAGATAATAAGACAGAAAAGCTGTTACGGTATTAAAACAACTTTACGACACCCACCCAAGGTGAGCATCGCACCACGGAATCAGTCCTGGAAAATTGGCACACTTGCCCTGAGATTTGCTAAAAACAGGCTAAAGGCCACGGCTGGAACGCTCAGGCAGTCGGGCGTGAGTCACACGATACGTTCTGGGCAAGGGTGTTGAGGCATATATATGGGGTACGTCAAAATTATGAGGGCGCCACCAAGCCTGTCATAACCCGGATAACCGGGCCTGGGCGGTTAAACGGGGGCGAAGTATTCAAGACACTCCGTCGATAGGGGTACTCGTGAATTATAAACTCACACAACGATTTCGTGATGGCAAAAATACTTAGATCATGAAGGGGGGCTTTTTCAGCCACGGCAATGTCACCACCAAGCTTACCTGCACGCTCTGATCTCACTGGCTCCACCGTACATTTATCTCCTTAATGATGGGCGCACGCTGAAACAGAACCTGCACAAAGCGACCAAGAATAAAGCGTCTCTTAATTAGATAAGCGTCTATTATTTGATTCTTACATTGGGGCGACAAAGCGTGCCGCAAACATTGCATTAATTCTTACAGATAAGCATCAGCTGATGGGCGCACTACTGTTACTAAACAACACCCATAACTGTACAAAATCAAAAGCAGTTTGACATATGAGTCCCACAAAGGGAACGTTTGTTCATAAAAATGCTCACATGATAATTTGGGCAAACACACCAAAGCCCAAGTGAGGGAAGTGATTAGATCAAAAATGAGCGAGCGACGCCACTTCGCGACAACAATTTAAGATGCGAAGGGTACGTTTTTAACGGTGCACAAGATTTCACATCAAGTTCGCGCACATGCAATTTTACCGCGACCAAACTGGCGTTGCCGCCTTACAGCACGTATGCCAAGAGTTCAGCAATTATTCACATGATTAAGCGCACAGCTCGCGCACGAAAAGTTAGTATGATTCAATGGTTACAAATACCTTAATTTTATTGGTGACGGCCCAAGAGATCGGCATGCGGTCCAGCTGGCGGGAAATAGGTTGCCTGTGGCAATTCATTCGCCGCTAAAACGGCCGACGTGTGAATGGTCTGGATGCGCCCAAAATGGCGACAAAGGCGGGCGCTTCAACAAACGCCTCTACGACGGCCAAACTAGCCCAAGTGATGTCCTACCTCAACGGAATCCTCGCACAACGAGCTAAAGGGAACACTCCCTTACGTAACGACGTAGAACCGGGCATGGAATTCCATCACACCTACGCCTTGGCGTAATAAGATCGCCGCTAACGACACACACACACCTCCCTTGTTCGATCGCCTGAGTTGAACTGCCACTCTCGCTTAAGGCGAAACAGTTTATCCAACACTTGCTGAAGCAGCACGAGACGGGAAAAGGCTGACGCCCCCGCCAAGGGCGGGAGCGCCGCACGAACACACACACTATCCGACCTCTTAGATCGACGGCTCTCGGCTGAATCCCCCGCAAGAAACGTTAGGGCGCTCGAAGTGGCGTGAGCCAAAACGGCGTTACCACGTGACTCTCGACAGCCAATGGCGATGCGCCCAATAAAACAAATAAGTTCCGGTGACAAAGACAGCGCGAGGCCTCGCAGTCACACCAACAGCGTAAATTCTAGAAGGTTCGGAAATCCTGCGAGCGTTAACACCCGACTGTCAAAGTACCAACAAAGGGGTGCCCCGGATGACGAGAAATACTGCGCTTGAGGCCAAATATGTGCAAAATCATTATTATGGAATTAGGCGATAAAGCCAAATAAGTAACTAAAAGAGTTCAACATACGGACACGCTGCCCTAAAGCCTAGGTGGCTAATTAAAATACAAAATGACCTGACAAAGCGCAATCGTACCTGATCATAATCAGCCCTTAGAAACACACTGCTCATTGAAATTGGTTGAGCGCACGTAATTTGACTTGAACAAAATCAAACCTCGGCCGCGCCGGTATCGGCGGGCTCAAGCGAAGACAGCAAGTGCCAGGTACGAAAATTTCGAGCCCACAGAAAGACTCGGACTCTGATAAGAGATAGCGGAGGTCGAGAGGGCATCGTGCAAACGAAAAGAACTTGATACAGGCACAAAATGCGTTGGTTTGGAAAATTGAAGAATTTGAAATGCAAAAGGATTTATAATTCAACTAAAAATATACAGGTTAAGCCTGAAATAATTGGATAAATGGCGAAACAATTAGGCTAAGCCAAAAAAATGTTTCAGCTAGTAACACCGTAATGAACGAAATAGCTTTATATTAACGATTTTCCAATTCTACTAACGCAAATAATGCTGCTAAACGCCACCGTTCGCTTTGGCTGTTTTTTGAGCTTCCCATTAATTGAATATGGCACCTAATAAGCTCCTCACACCATTATTTTATCTAAATTAATATAAAAATAAGAGTAAGGAAACTTGCAGGATTTATAGTAGATAAAAATACAATTTATCTAATTCTATCGGCGTCTTAGGGCAACCAACTTTGAATTGTTAGGTTCCAACAAATCGAATGTGACACCTTAATGAACGGAATAGCTTTATATTAATGATTTGCCAATTCTACTAACACAAATAATGCTGCTAAACGTCACCGTTCGCTTTGGTTGTTTTTTGAGCTTCCCATTAATTAAATATGGCACCTAATAAGCTCCTCAAGCTGTTATTTTAACTAAATTAATATAAAAATGAGAGCAAGGAAACTTGCAGGATTTACAGTAAATAAAAAATACAATTTATCTAACTCTATCGGCGTCTTAAGGCAACCAACTTTAAATTGTTATGTTTCAAAAACTTGAATGTGACACCGTAATGAACGGAATAGCATTATATTAATGATTTGCCAATTCTACTAACACAAATAATGCTGCTAACCGTTACCGTTCGGTTTGGCTGCTTTTTGAGCTTCCCATTAATTGAATATGGCACCTAATAAGCTCCTCAAGCCATTATTTTATCTAACTTTATATAAAAATGAGAGCTAGGAAACTTGCAGGATTTTTAATAAATAAAAAATACAAATTGTCTAACTCCATCAGCGCCTTAGGACAACCAACTTTGAATTGTTGGTTCAAAAAAATCAAATGTGACCCCGTAATGAACGGAATAGCTTTATATTAATGATTTGCCAATTCTACTAACACAAATAATGCTGCTAACCGTTACCGTTCGGTTTGGCTGCTTTTTGAGCTTCCCATTAATTGAATATGGCACCTAATAAGCTCCTCAAGCCATTATTTTATCTAACTTTATATAAAAATGAGAGCAATGTAACTTGCAGGATTTATAGTAAATAAAAAATACAATTTATCTAACTCCATCGGCGTCTGAGGGCAACCAACTTTGAATTGTTGTGTTCTAAAAAATCGAATGTGACACCGTTATGAACGGAATAGCTTTATATCAATGATTTGCCATTTCTACTAACACAAATAATACTGCTAAACGTCACCGTTCGCTTTGGCTGTTTTTTGAGCTTCCCATTAATTGAATATGGCACCTAATAAGCTAATCAAGCCATTATTTTATCTAAATTAATATAGAAATGAGAGCTAGGAAACTAGCAGGATTTACAGTAAATAAAAAATACAATTTATCTAACTCCATCGGCGTCTTAGCGCAAACAACTTTGAATTGTTAGGTTCCAACAAATCGAATGTGACACCGTAATATACGGAATATCTTTGTATTAATGATTTTTCAATTCTACTAAAACAAATAATGCAGTTAACAGACACAGTTCGGTTTGGCTGCTTTTTTGAGCTTTCCATTAATTGAATATGGCACCTAATAAGCTACTGAAGCCATTATTTTAACTAAATTAATATAGAAATGCGAACCAGAAAACTTGCAGGATTTATAGTAATTAAAAAATACAATTTATCTAAAACCATCGGAGTCTTAGGGCAACCAACTTTGAATTGTTAGGTTCCAAAAAATCGAATGTCACACCGTAATGTACAGAATAGCTTTATATTAATAATTTCGAAATTCTACTAACACAATTAGTGCAGCTAAATGTCACCGTTCGCCTTGGCTGCTTTTTGAGCTTCCCATTAATTGAATGTGGCACTTAATAAGCTCCTAAAGCCATTATTTTAACTAAATTAATATAGAAATGAGAGCTAGGAAACGTGCAGAACTTTTAGTAAATAAAAAATACAATTTATCTAACTCCATAGGTGACTTAGGGCAACTAACTTTGAATTGTTAGGTTCCAAAAAATCTAATGTGACACCGTAATGAACGGAATATCTTTATATTAATAATTTGCCAATTCTACTAACACAAATAATGCTGTTAACAGACACAGTTCGGTTTGGCTGCTTTTTGAGCTTCCCATTAATTGAATATGGCACCTAATAAGCTCCTGAATCCATTATTTTAACTAAATTAAATAGAAATGAGAGCTAGGAAACTTGCAGGATTTATAGTAAATAAAAAATACAATTTATCTAAAACCATCGGCGTCTTAGAGCAACCAACTTTGAAATGTCATCTTCCAAAAAAACGAATTTGACACCGCAATGTACGGAATAGCTTTATATTAATGATTTGCCAATTCTACTAACACAAATAATGATGCTAAACGTCACCGTTCAGTTTGGCTCCTTTTTGAGCTTCCCATTAATTGAATATGACACTTAATAGGCTCCTGAAGCCATTATTTTAACTAAATTAATATAGAAATGAGAGCTAGGAAACTTGCAGGATTTTTAGTAAATAAAAAATACAAATTGTCTAACTCCACCAGCGTCTTAGGGCAACCAACTTTGAATTGTTGGTTCAAAAAAATCGAATGTGACACCGTAATGTACGGAATAGCTTTATATTAACGATTTGTCAATTCTACTAACACAAATAATGCTGCTAACAGACACCGTTTGCTTTGGCTGCTTTTTGAGGTTTCCATTAATTGAATATGGCAGCTAATAAGCCCTTGAAGCCATTAATTTAACTAAATTAATATAGAAATGAGAGCCAGGAAACTTGCAGGATTTATAGTAAATACAAAGTACAATTTATCTAATACCATCGGTATCTTAGGACAACCAACGTTGAATTGTTAGGTTCCAAAAAATCGAATGTCACACCGTAATGTACAGAATAGCTTTATATTAATAATTTCCCAATTCTACTAACACGATTAGTGCAGCTAAACGTCAGCGTTCGCTGTGGCTGCTTTTTGAGCTTCCCATTAATTGAATATGGCACCTAATAAGCACCTAAAGCCATTATTTTAACTAAATTAATATAGAAATGAGAGCTTGGAAATGTGCAGAATTTTTAGTAAATAAAAAATACAATTTATCTAACTCCATCGGCGTCTTACGGCAACCAACTTTAAATTGTTAGGTTCCAAAAAATCGAATGTAACACCGTAATGAACGGAATAGCTTTATATTAATGATTTGCCAATTCTACTTATATAAATAACGCTGCTAACACTCACCGTTCGCTTTGGCTGCATTTTGAGCTTCCCATTAATTGAATATGGCACCTAATAAGCACCTGAAGCCATTATTTTAACTAAATTAATATAGAAATGAGAGCAAGGAAACTTGCAGGATTTATAGTAAATAAAAAATACAATTTATCTAACTCCATCGGCGACTTAGAGCAACTAACTTTGAATTGTTAGGTTCCTAAAAATCTAATGTGACACCGTAATGAACGAAATAGCTGTATATTAATGATTTGCCAATTCTACTAACACAAATAATACTGCTAAACGTCACCGTACGCTTTGGCTGGTTTTTGAGCTTCCCATTAATGGAATATGGCACATATCGCAGAAAAACATTCAAAAATTCCAATGCTACTTAAATGAGGAACAATGGGCGGAAGTCTTTGCAGCTTCAAATGTCAACGAAAAATTTAGTAACTTTACAAAAATAATGCAGTACTATTATAGTCTTAGTTTTAAATTAGTTAAGGTTACGAACTGTAGTAATAAGCGCAATAATAATCTATGGTTAACACAAGGACTGAAGATTTCATCAGCTCGCCTAAAAGAACTCTTTGTCATGCAAAAAGAGGGCCTAATTTCTAAAAACTACTATAATACGTACAAGTCAATCTATAAAAAATTACTAAGACTTGCTAAACGCACTTATTTCGATAATCGAATATTAAATGCACAGAATAGATCGAAAGCCGTGTGGAGTATTATTAATAGCGGTGTCGGCAATAAGCATTCTCAGAGAGTTGCAAATGAACTCTTAGTTAATGGCGTTTCCACTAGCGATAAAAATTTTATTGCAAATGCTTTTAACGAATATTTTGTTAATATTACCAAGATTCTAAATGTTCCAACGAATCTTCAAACATCTTCGAACAAACCAAATCTTATTCCAGGAACCATATTTTTAAATCATGTCGATGAAACGGAATTACAAAAGGTAATCCATAGCTTAAAAAATTCAAATTCGTCTGGCGCGGATAATTTTCCTCCATTTTTAATTCGGCAATGCTCATTTTCCATTCTAAAACCACTTTGCCATATTATTAATGAATGTTTCGATAACGGCACGTTTCCTGACTTACTCAAAATTGCAAAGGTTGTTTGTCTTTTTAAAAAGGGTGACTCCAAATTACTTAGCAATTATCGCCCAATTTCATTGCTTTCAGTTTTTGCAAAAATTATTGAAAAGGTAATAGCTAAAAGAATTATATCGTTTCTAAATGTACATAATATTTTCTCAAAACATGGTTTTCGGGAGAGTCATTCTACAATGTCCGCACTCGTATCCGTTTTGAACTTCATATACACAAACCTTGATGCAGGTAATAAGGTTATGGCACTATTTATCGACTTGTCCAAGGCTTTCGATTGTGTGGACTACAATATTCTCTTAGAGAAGATCGAAAGTTTTGGTTTGCGTGGAAAATGCAATTCTCTGTTGCGTTCCTATTTATCTAACAGAAAACAATTTGTTAGCTATTTGGATACAAAGTCTACCGAGTTACAAAATAGTGTTGGAGTTCCCCAAGGTAGCGTGCTTGGGCCGCTGCTATTTTTATTGTGTACCAACGATTTGGATGACGTTGTATCGGCTTTTCATTGTGCGTTTGTGGATGACTTAACAGTTGTTTCAGGTGCTAAAACTAATACAGATATGTCTTCTGAATTAAAAGTCAATCTTGGGAGTATTTCGAATTATATGAAGCATAACAAATTAGTTCTGAACATGGATAAATCTTACATAATGCAATTTTATTCTTCTGAAAATAATTCTCACTCTAGTCAACTGATCAGCATGGATGGGAAAGCAGTTGCACAGGTTTCATGCTTCAAGCTTCTAGGTGTCAACCTTGACTTAGCTCTGACATTCGAAGATCACATCGACTCAGTCTGCAATAGATGCTCTTCTATCTGTTTTGCTCTTAAAAGATTATCCTATATTTGCAGTTCAGCAGTAGTAAAAGCTTTTTACTACTCGAATTTAGAATCCGTTGTTAGATACGGAATTATTTGCTGGGGCTACAAATCGTCTGCTCAACCTGTTTTTGTTTTTCAAAAAAGAGCTGTGCGCTGCATGTATCGGCTAAAATTCAGAGACTCCTGTAGAACTGTTTTTAAACAAAACAAAATACTAACTCTCCCCTGTATTTTTATTTTGGACATGTTGACGTTTGTTAAAAATAATTTAAATTTGTTTTCAACTCAAAATGTACATCATGATTATGCTACTCGCTATGGTGGAGACCTTCAGTATAAACTGCACCGTCTGGAACTATTTAGAGCTAATCCACCTTATATTGGTGCTATATTGTATAACAAATTAAACCCTGAAATTGTAAATATACCAATTGTTAGACAATTTTCATCGGCTGTGAGAAAAATTCTTATTGAGAATGCTTTTTATTCAGTACAGGAATTTCTAGATTGTAAGTTTTAATATGTAATGTAAGTTTTTAATATATGTAAAAAAATGTATTTTTCTTGTAATGCTTAGTTTTGTGACTTGTTTTCCTCTACATTCTATGTAGCAACGAAACTAAATAAATTATTATTATTACTATTATTATTAATACGCTCCTGAAGCCATTATTTTAACTAAATTCATTTAGAAATGAAAGCTAGGAAACTTGCAGGATTTTTAGTAAATGAAAATACAAATTGTCTAACTCCATCGGCGTCTTAGGGCAACCAACGTTTAATTGTTATGTTCCACAAAATCGAATGTGACACCGTAATGAACGGAATAGCTATATTAGCGATTTGCCAATTCTACTAACACAAATAATGCTGCTAAATGTCACCGTTCGCTTTGACTGGTTTTTGAGCTTCCCATTAATTGAATATGGCACCTAATAAGCTCCTAAAGCCATTATTTTAACTAAATTAATATAGAAATGAGAGCTAGGAAACTTGCAGGATTTATAGTAAATAAAAATTTCAATTTATCTAACTCCATCGGCGTCTTAGCGTAACCAACTTTGAATTGTTAGGTTCCAACAAATTGAATGTGACACCGTAATATACGGAATATCTTTATATTAATGATTTGCCAATTCTACTAATACAAATAATGCTGTTAACAGACACAGTTCGGTTTGGCTGCTTTTTTGAGCTTCCCATTAATTGAATATCGCACCTAATAAGCTCCTAAGGCCATTATTTTAACTAAATTAATATAGAAATGAGAGCTAGGAAACTTGCAGGATTTATAGTAAATAAAAATTTCAATTTATCTAACTCCATCGGCGTCTTAGCGTAACCAACTTTGAATTGTTAGGTTCCAACAAATTGAATGTGACACCGTAATATACGGAATATCTTTATATTAATGATTTGCCAATTCTACTAATACAAATAATGCTGTTAACAGACACAGTTCGGTTTGGCTGCTTTTTTGAGCTTCCCATTAATTGAATATGGCACCTAATAAGCTGCTGAACCCATTATTTTAACTAAATTAATATAGAAATGCGAGCCAGGAAACTTGCAGGATTTATAGTAAATAAAAAATACAATTTATCTAAACCCATCGGCGTCTTAGGGCAACCAACTTTGAATTGTTAGGTTGCAAATAATCGAATGTGACACCGTAATGAACAGAATAGCTTTATATTAATAATTTCCCAATTCTACTAACACAATTAGTGCAGCTAAACGTCACCGTTCGCTTTGGCTGCTTTTTGAGTTTCCCATTAATTGAATATGGCACTTAATAAACTACTGAAGCCATTATTTTAACTAAATTAATATAGAAATGAGAGCTAGGAAACTAGCAGGATTTATAGTAAATAAAAAATACCATTTATCTAACTCCATCGGCGTCTTAGCGCAACCAACTTTGAATTGTTAGGTTCCAACAGATCGAATGTGAGACCGTTATGTACAGAATAGCTTTATATTAATGATTTGTCAATTCTACTAATACAAATAATGCTGCTAAAAGACACCGTTTGCTTTGGTTGCTTTTTGAGGTTCCCATTAATTGAATATGGTAAATAATAGGCTGCTGTAGCCACTATTTTAACTAAATTAATATAGAAATGCGAGCCAGGAGACTTGCAGGATTTATAGTAAATAAAAAATACAATTTATCTAATACCATCGGCATCTTAGGGCAACCAACTTTGAATAGTTAGGTTCCAAAAAATTGAATGTGACACCGTAATATACGGAATATCTTTATATTAATGATTTGCCAATTCTGCTAATACAAATAATGCTGTTAACAGACACAGTTCGGTTTGGCTGCTTTTTTGAGCTTCCCATTAATTGAATATCGCACCTAATAAGCTCCTAAAGCCATTATTTTAACTAAATTAATATAGAAATGAGAGCTAGGAAACTTGCAGGATTTATAGTAAATAAAAATTTCAATTTATCTAACTCCATCGGCGTCTTAGCGTAACCAACTTTGAATTGTTAGGTTCCAACAAATTGAATGTGACACCGTAATATACGGAATATCTTTATATTAATGATTTGCCAATGCTACTAATACAAATAATGCTGTTAACAGACACAGTTCGGTTTGGCTGCTTTTTTGAGCTTCCCATTAATTGAATATGGCACCTAATAAGCTCCTAAAGCCATTATTTTAACTAAATTAATATAGAAATGAGAGCTAGGAAACTTGCAGGATTTATAGTAAATAAAAATTTCAATTTATCTAACTCCATCGGCGTCTTAGCGTAACCAACTTTGAATTGTTAGGTTCCAACAAATTGAATGTGACACCGTAATATACGGAATATCTTTATATTAATAATTTGCCAATTCTACTAATACAAATAATGCTGTTAACAGACACAGTTCGGTTTGGCTGCTTTTTTGAGCTTCCCATTAATTGAATATCGCACCTAATAAGCTCCTAAAGCCATTATTTTAACTAAATTAATATAGAAATGAGAGCTAGGAAACTTGCAGGATTTATAGTAAATAAAAATTTCAATTTATCTAACTCCATCGGCGTCTTAGCGTAACCAACTTTGAATTGTTAGGTTCCAACAAACTGAATGTGACGCCGTAATATACGGAATATCTTTATATTAATGATTTGCCAATTCTACTAATACAAATAATGCTGTTAACAGACACAGTTCGGTTTGGCTGCTTTTTTGAGCTTCCCATTAATTGAATATGGCACCTAATAAGCTACTGAAGCCATTATTTTAACTAAATTAATATAGAAATGCGAGCCAGGAAACTTGCAGGATTTATAGTAAATAAAAATTTCAATTTATCTAACTTCATCGGCGTCTTAGCGTAACCAACTTTGAATTGTTAGGTTCCAACAAACTGAATGTGACACCGTAATATACGGAATATCTTTATATTAATGATTTGCCAATTCTACTAATACAAATAATGCTGTTAACAGACACAGTTCGGTTTGGTTGCTTTTTTGATCTTCCCATTAATTGAATATGGCACCTAATAAGCTGCTGAAGCCATTATTTTAACTAAATTACTAAATTAATATAGAAATGCGAGCCAGGAAACTTGCAGGATTAATAGTAAATAAAAAATACAATCTATCTAACACCATCGGCATCTTAGGGCAACCAACTTTGAATTGTTAGGTTCCAACAAATCGAATGTGAGACCGTAATATACGGAATATCTTTATATTAATGATTTGCCAATTCTACTAATACAAATAATGCTGTTAACAGACACAGTTCGGTTTGGCTGCTTTTTTGAGCTTCCCATTAACTGAATATGGCACCTAATAAGCTCCTAAAGCCATTATTTTAACTAAATTAATATAGAAATGAGAGCTAGGAAACTTGCAGGATTTATAGTAAATAAAAATTTCAATTTATCTAACTCCATCGGCGTCTTAGCGTAACCAACTTTGAATTGTTAGGTTCCAACAAATTGAATGTGACACCGTAATATACGGAATATCTTTATATTAATGATTTGCCAATTCTACTAATACAAATAATGCTGTTAACAGACACAGTTCGGTTTGGCTGCTTTTTTGAGCTTCCCATTAATTGAATATGGCACCTAATAAGCTGCTGAAGCCATTATTTTAACTAAATTAATATAGAAATGCGAGCCAGGAAACTTGCAGGATTTATAGTAAATAAAAATTTCAATTTATCTAACTCCATCGGCGTCTTAGCGTAACCAACTTTGAATTGTTAGGTTCCAACAAACTGAATGTGACACCGTAATATACGGAATATCTTTATATTAATGATTTGCCAATTCTACTAATACAAATAATGCTGTTAACAGACACAGTTCGGTTTGGTTGCTTTTTTGATCTTCCCATTAATTGAATATGGCACCTAATAAGCTGCTGAAGCCATTATTTTAACTAAATTAATATAGAAAGGCGAGCCAGGAAACTTGCAGGATTAATAGTAAATAAAAAATACAATTTATCTAACACCATCGGCATCTTAGGGCAACCAACTTTGAATTGTTAGGTTCCAACAAATCGAATGTGAGACCGTAATATACGGAATATCTTTATATTAATGATTTGCCAATTCTACTAATACAAATAATGCTGTTAACAGACACAGTTCGGGTTGGCTGCTTTTTTGAGCTTCCCATTAACTGAATATGGCACCTAATAAGCTCCTAAAGCCATTATTTTAACTAAATTAATATAGTAATGAGAGCTAGGAAACTTGCAGGATTTATAGTAAATAAAAATTTCAATTTATCTAACTCCATCGGCGTCTTAGCGTAACCAACTTTGAATTGTTAGGTTCCAACAAATTGAATGTGACACCGTAATATACGGAATATCTTTATATTAACGATTTGCCAATTCTACTAATACAAATAATGCTGTTAACAGACACAGTTCGGTTTGGCTGCTTTTTTGAGCTTCCCATTAATTGAATATGGCACCTAATAAGCTCCTAAAGCCATTATTTTAACTAAATTAATATAGAAATGAGAGCTAGGAAACTTGCAGGATTTATAGTAAATAAAAATTTCAATTTATCTAACTCCATCGGCGTCTTAGCGTAACCAACTTTGAATTGTTAGGTTCCAACAAATTGAATGTGACACCGTAATATACGGAATATCTTTATATTAATGATTTGCCAATTCTACTAATACAAATAATGCTGTTAACAGACACAGTTCGGTTTGGCTGCTTTTTTGAGCTTCCCATTAATTGAATATGGCACCTAATAAGCTGCTGAAGCCATTATTTTAACTAAATTAATATAGAAATGCGAGCCAGGAAACTTGCAGGATTTATAGTAAATAAAAATTTCAATTTATCTAACTCCATCGGCGTCTTAGCGTAACCAACTTTGAATAGTTAGGTTCCAACAAACTGAATGTGACACCGTAATATACGGAATATCTTTATATTAATGATTTGCCAATTCTACTAATACAAATAATGCTGTTAACAGACACAGTTCGGTTTGGCTGCTTTTATGATCTTCCCATTAATTGAATATGGCACCTAATAAGCTGCTGAAGCCATTATTTTAACTATATTAATATGGAAATGAGAGCTAGGAAACTTGCAGGATTTATAGTAAATAAAAATTTTAATTTATCTAAATCCATCGGCGTCTTAGCGTAACCAACTTTGAATTGTTAGGTTCCAACAAATTGAATGTGACACCGTAATATACGGAATATTTTTATATTAATGATTTGCCAATTCTACTAATACAAATAATGCTGTTAACAGACACAGTTCGGTTTGGCTGCTTTTTTGAGCTTCCCATTAACTGAATATGGCACGTAATAAGCTGCTGAAGCCATTATTTTAACTAAATTAATATAGAAATGCGAGCCAGGAAACTTGCAGGATTTATAGTAAATAAAAATTTCAATTTATCTAACTCCATCGGCGTCTTAGCGTAACCAACTTTGAATTGTTAGGTTCCAACAAACTGAATGTGACACCGTAATATACGGAATATCTATATATTAATGATTTGCCAATTCTACTAATACAAATAATGCTGTTAACAGACACAGTTCGGTTTGGCTGCTTTTTTGATCTTCCCATTAATTGAATATGGCACCTAATAAGCTCCTAAAGCCATTATTTTAACTAAATTAATATAGAAATGGTAGCTAGGAAACTTGCAGGATTTATAGTAAATAGAAATTTCAATTTATCTAACTTCATCGGCGTCTTAGCGTAACCAAATTTAAATTGTTAGGTTCCAACAAATTGAATGTGACACCGTAATATACGGAATATCTTTATATTAATGATTTGCCAATTCTACTAATACAAATAATGCTGTTAACAGACACAGTTCGGTTTGGCTGCTTTTTTGAGCTTCCCATTAATTGAATATGGCACCTAATAAGCTCCTAAAGCCATTATTTTAACTAAATTAATATAGAAATAGGAGCTAGGAAACTTGCAGGATTTATAGTAAATAGAAATTTCAATTTATCTAACTCCATCGGCGTCTTAGCGTAACCAACTTTGAATTGTTAGGTTCCAACAAATTGAATGTGACACCGTAATATACGGAATATCTTTATATTAATGATTTGCCAATTCTACTAATACAAATAATGCTGTTAACAGACACAGTTCGGTTTGGCTGCTTTTTTGAGCTTCCCATTAATTGAATATGGCACCTAATAAGCTCCTAAAGCCATTATTTTAACTAAATTAATATAGAAATGAGAGCTAGGAAACTTGCAGGATTTATAGTAAATAAAAATTTCAATTTATCTAACTCCATCGGCGTCTTAGCGTAACCAACTTTGAATTGTTAGGTTCCAACAAATTGAATGTGACACCGTAATATACGGAATATCTTTATATTAATGATTTGCCAATTCTACTAATACAAATAATGCTGTTAACAGACACAGTTTGGTTTGGCTGCCTTTTTGAGCTTCCCATTAATTGAATATGGCACCTAATAAGCTGCTGAAGCCATTATTTTAACTAAATTAATATAGAAATGCGAGCCAGGAAACTTGCAGGATTTATAGTAAATAAAAATTTCAATTTATCTAACTTCATCGGCGTCTTAGCGTAACCAACTTTGAATTGTTAGGTTCCAACAAACTGAATGTGACACCGTAATATACGGAATATCTTTATATTAATGATTTGCCAATTCTACTAATACAAATAATGCTGTTAACAGACACAGTTCGGTTTGGTTGCTTTTTTGATCTTCCCATTAATTGAATATGGCACCTAATAAGCTGCTGAAGCCATTATTTTAACTAAATTACTAAATTAATATAGAAATGCGAGCCAGGAAACTTGCAGGATTAATAGTAAATAAAAAATACAATCTATCTAACACCATCGGCATCTTAGGGCAACCAACTTTGAATTGTTAGGTTCCAACAAATCGAATGTGAGACCGTAATATACGGAATATCTTTATATTAATGATTTGCCAATTCTACTAATACAAATAATGCTGTTAACAGACACAGTTCGGTTTGGCTGCTTTTTTGAGCTTCCCATTAACTGAATATGGCACCTAATAAGCTCCTAAAGCCATTATTTTAACTAAATTAATATAGAAATGAGAGCTAGGAAACTTGCAGGATTTATAGTAAATAAAAATTTCAATTTATCTAACTCCATCGGCGTCTTAGCGTAACCAACTTTGAATTGTTAGGTTCCAACAAATTGAATGTGACACCGTAATATACGGAATATCTTTATATTAATGATTTGCCAATTCTACTAATACAAATAATGCTGTTAACAGACACAGTTCGGTTTGGCTGCTTTTTTGAGCTTCCCATTAATTGAATATGGCACCTAATAAGCTGCTGAAGCCATTATTTTAACTAAATTAATATAGAAATGCGAGCCAGGAAACTTGCAGGATTTATAGTAAATAAAAATTTCAATTTATCTAACTCCATCGGCGTCTTAGCGTAACCAACTTTGAATTGTTAGGTTCCAACAAACTGAATGTGACACCGTAATATACGGAATATCTTTATATTAATGATTTGCCAATTCTACTAATACAAATAATGCTGTTAACAGACACAGTTCGGTTTGGTTGCTTTTTTGATCTTCCCATTAATTGAATATGGCACCTAATAAGCTGCTGAAGCCATTATTTTAACTAAATTAATATAGAAAGGCGAGCCAGGAAACTTGCAGGATTAATAGTAAATAAAAAATACAATTTATCTAACACCATCGGCATCTTAGGGCAACCAACTTTGAATTGTTAGGTTCCAACAAATCGAATGTGAGACCGTAATATACGGAATATCTTTATATTAATGATTTGCCAATTCTACTAATACAAATAATGCTGTTAACAGACACAGTTCGGGTTGGCTGCTTTTTTGAGCTTCCCATTAACTGAATATGGCACCTAATAAGCTCCTAAAGCCATTATTTTAACTAAATTAATATAGTAATGAGAGCTAGGAAACTTGCAGGATTTATAGTAAATAAAAATTTCAATTTATCTAACTCCATCGGCGTCTTAGCGTAACCAACTTTGAATTGTTAGGTTCCAACAAATTGAATGTGACACCGTAATATACGGAATATCTTTATATTAACGATTTGCCAATTCTACTAATACAAATAATGCTGTTAACAGACACAGTTCGGTTTGGCTGCTTTTTTGAGCTTCCCATTAATTGAATATGGCACCTAATAAGCTCCTAAAGCCATTATTTTAACTAAATTAATATAGAAATGAGAGCTAGGAAACTTGCAGGATTTATAGTAAATAAAAATTTCAATTTATCTAACTCCATCGGCGTCTTAGCGTAACCAACTTTGAATTGTTAGGTTCCAACAAATTGAATGTGACACCGTAATATACGGAATATCTTTATATTAATGATTTGCCAATTCTACTAATACAAATAATGCTGTTAACAGACACAGTTCGGTTTGGCTGCTTTTTTGAGCTTCCCATTAATTGAATATGGCACCTAATAAGCTGCTGAAGCCATTATTTTAACTAAATTAATATAGAAATGCGAGCCAGGAAACTTGCAGGATTTATAGTAAATAAAAATTTCAATTTATCTAACTCCATCGGCGTCTTAGCGTAACCAACTTTGAATAGTTAGGTTCCAACAAACTGAATGTGACACCGTAATATACGGAATATCTTTATATTAATGATTTGCCAATTCTACTAATACAAATAATGCTGTTAACAGACACAGTTCGGTTTGGCTGCTTTTATGATCTTCCCATTAATTGAATATGGCACCTAATAAGCTGCTGAAGCCATTATTTTAACTATATTAATATGGAAATGAGAGCTAGGAAACTTGCAGGATTTATAGTAAATAAAAATTTTAATTTATCTAAATCCATCGGCGTCTTAGCGTAACCAACTTTGAATTGTTAGGTTCCAACAAATTGAATGTGACACCGTAATATACGGAATATTTTTATATTAATGATTTGCCAATTCTACTAATACAAATAATGCTGTTAACAGACACAGTTCGGTTTGGCTGCTTTTTTGAGCTTCCCATTAACTGAATATGGCACGTAATAAGCTGCTGAAGCCATTATTTTAACTAAATTAATATAGAAATGCGAGCCAGGAAACTTGCAGGATTTATAGTAAATAAAAATTTCAATTTATCTAACTCCATCGGCGTCTTAGCGTAACCAACTTTGAATTGTTAGGTTCCAACAAACTGAATGTGACACCGTAATATACGGAATATCTATATATTAATGATTTGCCAATTCTACTAATACAAATAATGCTGTTAACAGACACAGTTCGGTTTGGCTGCTTTTTTGATCTTCCCATTAATTGAATATGGCACCTAATAAGCTCCTAAAGCCATTATTTTAACTAAATTAATATAGAAATGGTAGCTAGGAAACTTGCAGGATTTATAGTAAATAGAAATTTCAATTTATCTAACTTCATCGGCGTCTTAGCGTAACCAAATTTAAATTGTTAGGTTCCAACAAATTGAATGTGACACCGTAATATACGGAATATCTTTATATTAATGATTTGCCAATTCTACTAATACAAATAATGCTGTTAACAGACACAGTTCGGTTTGGCTGCTTTTTTGAGCTTCCCATTAATTGAATATGGCACCTAATAAGCTCCTAAAGCCATTATTTTAACTAAATTAATATAGAAATAGGAGCTAGGAAACTTGCAGGATTTATAGTAAATAGAAATTTCAATTTATCTAACTCCATCGGCGTCTTAGCGTAACCAACTTTGAATTGTTAGGTTCCAACAAATTGAATGTGACACCGTAATATACGGAATATCTTTATATTAATGATTTGCCAATTCTACTAATACAAATAATGCTGTTAACAGACACAGTTCGGTTTGGCTGCTTTTTTGAGCTTCCCATTAATTGAATATGGCACCTAATAAGCTCCTAAAGCCATTATTTTAACTAAATTAATATAGAAATGAGAGCTAGGAAACTTGCAGGATTTATAGTAAATAAAAATTTCAATTTATCTAACTCCATCGGCGTCTTAGCGTAACCAACTTTGAATTGTTAGGTTCCAACAAATTGAATGTGACACCGTAATATACGGAATATCTTTATATTAATGATTTGCCAATTCTACTAATACAAATAATGCTGTTAACAGACACAGTTTGGTTTGGCTGCCTTTTTGAGCTTCCCATTAATTGAATATGGCACCTAATAAGCTGCTGAAGCCATTATTTTAACTAAATTAATATAGAAATGCGAGCCAGGAAACTTGCAGGATTTATAGTAAATAAAAATTTCAATTTATCTAACTCCATCGGCGTCTTAGCGTAACCAACTTTGAATTGTTAGGTTCCAACAAACTGAATGTGACACCGTAATATACGGAATATCTTTATATTAATGATTTGCCAATTCTACTAATACAAATAATGCTGTTAACAGACACAGTTTGGTTTGGCTGCTTTTTTGATCTTCCCATTAATTGAATATGGCACCTAATAAGCTGCTGAAGCCATTATTTTAACTATATTAATATGGAAATGAGAGCTAGGAAACTTGTAGGATTTATTGTAAATAAAATTTTAATTTATCTAACTCCATCGGCGTCTTAGCGTAACCAACTTTGAATTGTTAGGTTCCAACAAATTGAATGTGACACCGTAATATACGGAATATTTTTATATTAATGATTTGCCAATTCTACTAATACAAATAATGCTGTTAACAGACACAGTTCGGTTTGGCTGCTTTTTTGATCTTCCCATTAATTGAATATGGCACCTAATAAGCTCCTAAAGCCATTATTTTAACTAAATTAATATAGAAATGGTAGCTAGGAAACTTGCAGGATTTATAGTAAATAGAAATTTCAATTTATCTAACTCCATCGGCGTCTTAGCGTAACCAACTTTGAATTGTTAGGTTCCAACAAACTGAATGTGACACCGTAATATACGGAATATCTTTATATTAATGATTTGCCAATTCTACTAATACAAATAATGCTGTTAACAGACACAGTTCGGTTTGGCTGCTTTTTTGATCTTTCCATTAATTGAATATGGCACCTAATAAGCTCCTAAAGCCATTATTTTAACTAAATTAATATAGAAATGGTAGCTAGGAAACTTGCAGGATTTATAGTAAATAGAAATTTCAATTTATCTAACTTCATCGGCGTCTTAGCGTAACCAACTTTGAATTGTTAGGTTCCAACAAACTGAATGTGACACCGTAATATACGGAATATCTTTATATTAATGATTTGCCAATTCTACTAATACAAATAATGCTGTTAACAGACACAGTTCGGTTTGGCTGCTTTTTTGAGCTTCCCATTAATTGAATATGGCACCTAATAAGCTCCTAAAGCCATTATTTTAACTAAATTAATATAGAAATAGGAGCTAGGAAACTTGCAGGATTTATAGTAAATAGAAATTTCAATTTATCTAACTCCATCGGCGTCTTAGCGTAACCAACTTTGAATTGTTAGGTTCCAACAAACTGAATGTGACGCCGTAATATACGGAATATCTTTATATTAATGATTTGCCAATTCTACTAATACAAATAATGCTGTTAACAGACACAGTTCGGTTTGGCTGCTTTTTTGAGCTTCCCATTAACTGAATATGGCACCTAATAAGCTGCTGAAGCCATTATTTTAACTAAATTAATATAGAAATGCGATCCAGGAAACTTGCAGGATTTATAGTAAATAAAAATTTCAATTTATCTAACTCCATCGGCGTCTTAGCGTAACCAACTTTGAATTGTTAGGTTCCAACAAACTGAATGTGACACCGTAACATACGGAATATCTTTATATTAATGATTTGCCAATTCTACTAATACAAATAATGCTGTTAACAGACACAGTTCGGTTTGGCTGCTTTTTTGATCTTCCCATTAATTGAATATGGCACCTAATAAGCTCCTATAGCCATTATTTTAACTAAATTAATATAGAAATGGGAGCTAGGAAACTTGCAGGATTTATAGTAAATAGAAATTTCAATTTATCTAACTCCATCGGCGTCTTAGCGTAACCAACTTTGAATTGTTAGGTTCCAACAAATTGAATGTGACACCGTAATATACGGAATATCTTTATATTAATGATTTGCCATTTCTACTAATACAAATAATGCTGTTAACAGACACAGTTCGGTTTGGCTGCTTTTTTGAGCTTCCCATTAATTGAATATGGCACCTAATAAGCTCCTAAAGCCATTATTTTAACTAAATTAACATAGAAATGGTAGCTAGCAAACTTGCAGGATTTATAGTAAATAGAAATTTCAATTTATCTAACTTCATCGGCGTCTTAGCGTAACCAAATTTAAATTGTTAGGTTCCAACAAATTGAATGTGACACCGTAATATACGGAATATCTTTATATTAATGATTTGCCAATTCTACTAATACAAATAATGCTGTTAACAGACACAGTTCGGTTTGGCTGCTTTTTTGAGCTTCCCATTAATTGAATATGGCACCTAATAAGCTCCTAAAGCCATTATTTTAACTAAATTAATATAGAAATAGGAGCTAGGAAACTTGCAGGATTTATAGTAAATAGAAATTTCAATTTATCTAACTTCATCGGCGTCTTAGCGTAACCAAATTTAAATTGTTAGGTTCCAACAAATTGAATGTGACACCGTAATATACGGAATATCTTTATATTAATGATTTGCCAATTCTACTAATACAAATAATGCTGTTAACAGACACAGTTCGGTTTGGCTGCTTTTTTGAGCTTCCCATTAATTGAATATGGCACCTAATAAGCTCCTAAAGCCATTATTTTAACTAAATTAATATAGAAATGAGAGCTAGGAAACTTGCAGGATTTATAGTAAATAAAAATTTCAATTTATCTAACTCCATCGGCGTCTTAGCGTAACCAACTTTGAATTGTTAGGTTCCAACAAATTGAATGTGACACCGTAATATACGGAATATCTTTATATTAATGATTTGCCAATTCTACTAATACAAATAATGCTGTTAACAGACACAGTTTGGTTTGGCTGCCTTTTTGAGCTTCCCATTAATTGAATATGGCACCTAATAAGTTGCTGAAGCCATTATTTTAACTAAATTAATATAGAAATGCGAGCCAGGAAACTTGCAGGATTTATAGTAAATAAAAATTTCAATTTATCTAACTCCATCGGCGTCTTAGCGTAACCAACTTTGAATTGTTAGGTTCCAACAAATTGAATGTGACACCGTAATATACGGAATATCTTTATATTAATGATTTGCCAATTCTACTAATACAAATAATGCTGTTAACAGACACAGTTTGGTTTGGCTGCTTTTTTGATCTTCCCATTAATTGAATATGGCACCTAATAAGCTGCTGAAGCCATTATTTTAACTATATTAATATGGAAATGAGAGCTAGGAAACTTGTAGGATATATAGTAAATAAAATTTTAATTTATCTAACTCCATCGGCGTCTTAGCGTAACCAACTTTGAATTGTTAGGTTCCAACAAATTGAATGTGACACCGTAATATACGGAATATTTTTATATTAATGATTTGCCAATTCTACTAATACAAATAATGCTGTTAACAGACACAGTTCGGTTTGGCTGCTTTTTTGATCTTCCCATTAATTGAATATGGCACCTAATAAGCTCCTAAAGCCATTATTTTAACTAAATTAATATAGAAATGAGAGCTAGGAAACTTGCAGGATTTATAGTAAATAAAAATTTCAATTTATCTAACTCCATCGGCGTCTTAGCGTAACCAACTTTGAATTGTTAGGTTCCAACAAATTGAATGTGACACCGTAATATACGGAATATTTTTATATTAATGATTTGCCAATTCTACTAATACAAATAATGCTGTTAACAGACACAGTTTGGTTTGGCTGCCTTTTTGAGCTTCCCATTAATTGAATATGGCACCTAGTAAGCTCCTAAAGCCATTATTTTAACTAAATTAATATAGAAATGAGAGCTAGGAAACTTGCAGGATTTATAGTAAATAAAAATTTCAATTTATCTAACTCCATCGGCGTCTTAGCGTAACCAACTTTGAATTGTTAGGTTCCAACAAATTGAATGTGACACCGTAATATACGGAATATCTTTATATTAATGATTTGCCAATTCTACTAATACAAATAATGCTGTTAACAGACACAGTTTGGTTTGGCTGCTTTTTTGATCTTCCCATTAATTGAATATGGCACCTAATAAGCTGCTGAAGCCATTATTTTAACTATATTAATATGGAAATGAGAGCTAGGAAACTTGTAGGATTTATAGTAAATAAAATTTTAATTTATCTAACTCCATCGGCGTCTTAGCGTAACCAACTTTGAATTGTTAGGTTCCAACAAATTGAATGTGACACCGTAATATACGGAATATTTTTATATTAATGATTTGCCAATTCTACTAATACAAATAATGCTGTTAACAGACACAGTTCGGTTTGGCTGCTTTTTTGATCTTCCCATTAATTGAATATGGCACCTAATAAGCTCCTAAAGCCATTATTTTAACTAAATTAATATAGAAATGGTAGCTAGGAAACTTGCAGGATTTATAGTAAATAGAAATTTCAATTTATCTAACTCCATCGGCGTCTTAGCGTAACCAACTTGTTAGATGACTCGACGTCACTAAGCGATTCACGCGATTAATCCAATTATGGGTTGTCATCAAAAATTAGTCGAACCCGTTTTACACAAAATTCAATTTCAATCTAAAAATCCCGAGAGCCGGCCCTGTATTTCTAAAAGCTGTTACCGATTTATTTAGATCACATTTTAAGACACAAACCATTGACGGAAATTCTCCGTAAGCACTTCGGTGCCACGTTCAAATTGTTTGGTTCGTTTTGTAGCCTTGGGGCTTCCAGTTATATCCAAAGTCCGGTTGAACTCAAATCAAAAATAATCACCCCAATGGAATATTTCTTTATAAACATTTTCGCTTCGCACGCTAATGTGTTTATTTCGACACCCAGGCGCCTTCAATACAAAATTCTCGGAACTCTGTGCAGCCAGCGCATTTTAAACTTAAGCTCCCTTTGTCTTACGCGATAAAGAAATGAGATTTCAAATGTTATTTCGGTCCATATCAATCCGGGGACTTTTCGTAGTAACCCGATACTTTGGAATTCGCTATACCACAAAATTCTTTGTTCAGGACTCAAGGCCCCTTTCTGCCCAATTAAGCTTACGTAGTAAAATTTCCTTATATTTCACAACGCGGTAAGGAATGGTGTAATCTTGAGAGGGAACATGCCCGTCCGCATTGGAGAGAGAGAGACGGTTGCACAGCGTCGAGGGGATTAACTCTGTGATTGTTAAGCGGGGTTAGAATTTTTAAGTCAGTGAAGCTCAAACCTTCGAAGCGTTTTATTGTTGGGTGTGTTTTGGGATTGCGTGTGCGGGCGTTGATACGAATGGCCGATTCGTCTCCTATAGTGTACTTTCCGGGGAAAGATATTTGCATTATTTGCACATTCGACTAGAGACGACATCTTTAAGCCGTAACTAACTTTTCCCTGTTAAGTGGGGAAAAACCATTGCTGTTTGCAAATTCGTGTATCAACGCCCTGCTGTTTGTAATTTTTGGAAGCCCGCCGCGCAATAGTGTAGTTTTTGCTGTCATTTTTTTTTCCCACAACCATTGAGGGATTTTTCGTAACACCTCGTTACGCTGCACCTGAGCTTCATCGAAGGCCGTCATCTCTTGTTCCTGATTACCGGGGAGTCCCTAAACTCTCGTCCCAACAACTCCGTCTGCACTGCAGCTCTCCTTGCCAAGTGACTTCACCAGGACCTCGTTCACCGCTCCCGCCAAAAAGCACGCCTTGGGGCTAAGGTAAAATTGTTTACAGTAAATATGTGTTTTCGCTTTGTTTAATTATGTGCCGTGTGAAGTGATATCGACCATCTGTCGTGCGCTATTGAAGTTTATATTGGACATTGCGTACACCCGTTTACTCGAATTGTTCAAATTAATTATTATATGCAGGGGCGTCTCTCCTGTGATTTTGTTCTGCTTATTTGTTAATGATACTTAGATTAAGTTGACTTTTGCTAGGGGACCCCGAAATTCCAGTTAGGATGTACTCTTTGTAATAAATTTAAACTCACCACTGGGTGGGCTATTAAACATAAACCTTTGCTAATGTCAGTCTAGTTATTTGTTGTTGCTGAACCCTTTAGTCATTACTTAATTACGGCAAAAGCCTGATGTAATTAAATGTGAACCCAAAGCCTGCTCTTCAAGTAAGAACGCCCTAGATTTGGGCTTGTCAGTGTTTTCTTTTATTGCTCTAGAGGGTGTGGTCATCAAGGTAAGTCATTTGTTGCAAGACCACACCGTGTATACACCAACAGGCCCGAAGGAGCTTGGCGGAGGGGACGCTGTAGTGGAGTGCAGTTACGTGGAGGACTTCCCCATAGGCTACGTGTATTGTTCTTGGTTCTAGACACGTCAGCCACCCCTAACTAGAACCAAGTGGCGCTCAGGCATTTCTTTTTTTTCTTTTAAGCAAGCTTTAGGGTAAGTGCCGCCGGTTTTTCTTTGTACTCTCGAACCACGCCTTCCCGTCTGAGCTAAGTGCAGGTAACCGGAGAAACAAAATCTACTCCAGCACATTAAGATCTGTGTCCTTTATAGTAAAGCCGGCGAACCCTGTAGTTTGTACCCGATTTTTGACAGTGCTCTTGATCAATGTCGATCTGAGGAATTAAAACTGTAACAGATCTAAGTGGCTATCCCAACGTGTGGCTTTGTTTTGTCAATAACGCCTTTAGGGCATTGTTTTTGTGTTTCTTTTCTTGTCATACAGCTTCATTTTAGTGTTTGGCATTAACGTCATATAGTTTTTTCCACTATTTTTCATGAAAACTTGACTTTTTAGGACTTTGAAATTTGGAAACGTGTTTTTTTCATATCAGGACGCGTATCCTATATGTTTTCTTTTATCAAATGAGTTCCTTGCCATCCCTTCGATAAACCAAACATTGTTTTTCCCGGGATTTTTCGCGGGATTTTTGTGTTTTTTCGTGTTCAATATTTCAACATTTTCTTTTCCATGCTAGGGCATATTTTGGAGCCATTCCTTGTGGAGCTATCGTTTGCTTTTACCCATAACTATTAGGCATTCGTGTTTTTTTAATTCATTGGTAGTTTTTCTGAAAATTCGGAAATTTTTGAAAGTTTGAAAATTTAATTTGCTTCGTATAAAATAATTTTTCGTGTTGAAAGGCTTCAAGTTAACCCTAAGTAGGGAACAAGCATCGTTTTTTTTTTCTAGTATTTTGTATTTTTATTATTCTTAAATAACACAATGGTACTGAAATGGCATATCGACCGCCTACTCAAGGCAGATCTGGAATACGAATTAAACATTAGAGGAATAGATAGCACCGGTGTGGTATCGGTTTTGCGTACACGCTTACGAGACGCGTTAAGGGATGAAGGTCGTGAGGCGGCGACAGCGCGCCCAGCGCATCCATATTCTTTCGAAGAAGACTATAATGCGGTTTCTGATTTGGTCGCGGCCATTGTACAAAAAACTGACGAATACGCTGTAACACCCGATAGGGATCGTGCTGCAGTAATAGAAACAAAATTTTATTGCGCATTAAGGAGGATTAGTAATAGCAAACCGGCTAATGATGAAGAGGAAACGAAACGAGCGGAATTATTCGCGAAAGTAGCAGTCATGCGTTCTACCTTTGAGGTTACGCAGTTAATGGTAGCATCAACCACTGAAGCACCCGAGACTCACCAGGCACCTTCGACTCCGGTGTCCACCATAGCTCCGAGCGGTGTTTCATTGGCAGTTACGACCCCAACTACGAGTTTAAGCGCTAGCACACCAGCCATGAGGACGATTTCGTTTAAAGCTATACCTGTAGCACAATGGAGTTTGCAATTTTCGGGAGACCCTAGAGGACTTTCGGTTAATGCTTTTATCGAACGCGTCAACGAATTAAGAATAGCCAGAAACTTGCCCGAGGACGAATTATTCGCGCAAGCTATCGACTTATTTACCGGTAACGCACTATTATGGTACCGCGCTAATAGAGCTAAGCCTGTCAATTGGCAACAATTAGTTTCTCTTTTACGTCAGCAATTCCAACCTGCGGATTACGATGAGCGCCTTCTGGAGGAAATTAAGAGAAGAACTCAAGGACCTTCGGAGTCCATGGGCATTTACATTGCAATTTTGCAAAACATGTTCGCGAGATTGGTCGAACCATTGACTGAAGCAAAGCAGCTAAGAATCATTTTGCGTAACGTCGCACCAATGTACCAAACCCAGTTGGGACTGGTAGAGATTCGTTCAATCGAGCAACTACTTCAATATGGACGCAAGATTGAGGAACGCCATTATGCTGTCGAGACTTATGTACCACCATCAAGACGTCGAACTGATTTGGAGACCGACTTGGCCTATGTCGAGGCCGCACCTCTAGAGGAGACACCTATCGTGAATACGGTACAAACACCTGTAGCAATCGCTCAAGCGCCGGTAAGACCGAGCTCTTCAAAAAACGTTAGGAACTCAACGTCGGGTTCGGGAATTAAATGTTGGAACTGTCAAGAAGCAGGCCACAGGGCCGTCGCGTGCAAACGCCCGCGTGATAAGAAGTTTTGTTATTATTGCGGCAAGCCCGAAGTAACTGTTAGGAATTGCCCAAATTGTAGTCACGGAAATCGAGGTTCGGGAAACGGCCCGGCGAAACGCTGAAGGGTCGAGCGGTGTCTTCGCGAACTTTTGTTAACTCGACTAGGTATGTTCAACAACTTATTAACGAACGTGAGGAAAAATTTGTAAAGAATAAAGTCATTTTAGACTACGTTTTGGAAAGATCATCGGACGATCGCCGTCCTTATGTCACTATTGAGACCATGGGTCTTAAAATTTTAGCTTTGTTGGACTCTGGTGCCAACCGCACTATTATTGGAGGTAAGGGATGGGAAGCTTTGAAAACATTAGGCCTTCGTGTCAATAAGGAATTACGCCCAGTATGCGCAGTAGCTAATGGACAAACAGTAGAAAGTCTAGGCACCGTGTTTTTGCCGATTAAGTTAAATAATAAAGTCACTACTCTTGACGTTTTAATTGTACCTGACGTACCCCATACCATGATTTTGGGAATAGACTTCTGGAAAATGGTGGGCATAGTCCCTGATGTGTTCCGAGGCGAGTGGGAGTTCTCTAAACCCGACGTAGCCACCATCAGTACTCCTACAGGCACTTTGCAATCTGAATTCGACTTGACCATGACCCAACGAAACCAACTGAAGGAAGTACTTGACCAACATTTCTCCGACAGTAGTAATGAGCTTGGTTGTGCCAAGCATATTGAACATCGCATCATAACAAACTCTGCACCCATCAAGCAAAGGTATTATCCAGTCTCACCTGCCATGCAAGCGCATATTGACACCGAGTTAGACAAAATGCTTAAAGCTGGGGTCATTCAACGCTCACGATCAGCGTGGTCCAGCCCAATTCTATTGGTTAAGAAGAAAGACGGATCTTACCGATTCTGCGTGGACTTTCGCAAGGTAAACAGTGTTACTGAAAAGGACGCTTACCCCTTACCATATGTATCATCAATTTTAGATCGCTTACGCGACGCGCGCTTTATCACATCATTAGATATTAAGTCGGCCTACTGGCAAATCAAGATGAGTGAAGAATCTAAGGAGCTGACAGCCTTTACAGTCCCAGGACGTGGCTTGTATGAATTTAATCGCATGCCGTTTGGGCTCCATAATGCGCCTGCCACGTGGCAGCGTTTTGTTGACCAGGTCTTAGGCCCAGAATTAGAACCCTACGTTTTCGTGTACTTAGATGACGTGATAATTTGCGCCCCGACTTTCGAAAAACATTTAGAGGTCTTGGGAGAGGTTTTGAGACGCCTACGAGAAGCAGGTTTAACACTTGGACGAGACAAGTGCCATTTTTGCCAACCCGAGTTAAAATATCTTGGATATGTTGTCAACGCACAAGGTCTGCTGGTGGACCCTGAAAAGGTAACCGCCATCATGAATTTACCCCAACCCACAAACGTCGCCGAGATCCGACGAATAATAGGCATGGCCTCTTGGTATCGACGGTTTATACCTAATTTCTCATCAATCATCGCACCAATGACGTCATTGCTAAGGAAATCAAAACGGTTCGAGTGGGACAGCAACTGTGAAGAATCATTCTCAACCATCAAGAACTGTCTGGTGTCCGCACCTATTTTGACTTGCCCCGATTTTTCAGTACCCTTTACGGTACAAACAGACGCCTCCAATGTGGGAGTAGGCGCAGTACTTACTCAAACCATAGATGGGGAGGAACGTGTTATTTGCTACATCAGCCGAACACTATCCAAGGCCGAGAGAAATTACTCAGTCACCGAACGAGAGTGTTTAGCAGTCTTATGGGCCATAGAAAAGCTCCGACCGTATCTTGAAGGTACTCATTTTACGATCATAACCGACCACCATTCGCTATTATGGCTTAATAACTTAAAGGAACCTACGGGTCGACTTGCCCGTTGGGCTGTTCGCGTACAACAGTACGATTTCACTATTCAGCACCGCAAGGGAAAAGATCACGTTGTCCCGGACGCGCTATCTCGCGCTATACCTGTAGCGGACGTTGTAGAGGCCCCTGAGACGGATCAAGTGGACCCTGCTGATGTCACTAATGACCAGGTGAAGACCGATCGTTGGTATGAACTGATGCGCCGACGCGTCACTGAGAAACCCTTAGCTTATCCAAATTGGAGGATCGTTGACGGACAGCTGTTCAAACATGTTAGAAGCAAGTATCCAGAGTTGAATGACGGAGACAATTGGAGAAAAGTGGCACCAACCGGCCAACGTAGTGAGATTTTACGCAAGGCGCATGATGAACCTACCGCGGGTCATTTAGGAATTTTCAAAACGTACGGACGAGTCGCGCAAAAATACTATTGGCCAAAAATGAAGGCATACGTCGCGCGCTATGTTAATCGTTGTACAACTTGCGTTTCACATAAACCGGAACAAAAGCGACCTGCCGGACTGATGGCTCGCCATCCAGTAGTAAACAAACCTTGGCAAATGATCTCCATTGATATAGTAGGCCCGTTGCCACGCTCTAAGCAGGGCTATGTCTACATTCTCTCTGTCTCTGATTGCTTCACTAAATTTACCCTTTTCTTTCCATTACGAGCAGCTACCGCTGCCGCGGTTTCTCAAAGGATTGAGAATGACGTCATCTTGCTCTTTGGAGCACCCCAATATATTTTAGTGGACAACGGTGTCCAATTTCGTAGTAAAGAATTCCGCACCTTGGCAGATAACTATAAATCCAAAATCATCTTCAACGCATATTACCATGCGCAAGCAAATCCCGTTGAAAGGGTGAATAGGGTTTTGAAGACTATGTTGGCGTCTTACGTCAAAGACAATCACCGTGACTGGGACAAGTATCTATCTAAGGTCGCATGTGCAGTACGAACTGCCATTCATGAAGTCATTGGAATGTCCCCGTACTTTGCTAACTTTGGAAGGGAAATTCAGCTGGAAGGTGATGAAGCTGAGGCTCCCGATGAGGAAATAGATGTGGGTAATGTCCAGATGGCTAACCGTGATCATCTTTTGCGTCGTGCACCTGCCTTTAAGCCTCTTTATGAAGATATTGTGAAGCGGTTAGAATCCGCCTATAGGACCTCTAAGGCCACTTATGATTTGAGGCGGCGCCCCGCTCTTTTTGCTGTCGGTGACACTGTATGGCGCCGGAATTATGTCCTCTCTGATGCAGCCAAGCATTTCAATGCAAAGCTTGCACCTAAGTTTGTAGGCCCCTTTTACATCTCGAGAAAAGTCTCGTTGGCCACCTATGAGTTATCAGATCAGAGTGGAGCTTCTAAGGGCATTTGGCACGCAAAGGACTTGAAACCCGGTCCAGATGACAATTAAGTCGTTTGTCTTCAATAATCCCCAGGTCACAATGGGTTAACCATGGGTGACATACTGTTGTATATAATTGTTCGCATTATTAGCATAGGATAGGTTAGTTTAGGCTAGGCGGCCTTAAAGGCCTTCGAGACTCCTGTCGTTCGTGGCTACCCCTTTCTTTGATCGTTTGTTGCTGTGGGACAAACACAAGAGGCTGATCCCGTGACGCCTCGCGTGCCCTCTTCAACGGGTCTTCGGGAGTTAGGTCGCGAACCTTGGGGCTTCGTAACCCTGTGTTCGATCGGTAGGTTGGACGGAAGAGTGCACAGTGATGACTTATACCCTATTATGACAAGCTCATTCAAGAGCAAAACCAAATCCCAGGTGGGATATCAACTCTTCTCTCTCATCTTTCTTCTTTCGTTCTATCCTCCCTTTACCGTGTGTCCGGCGACACCTGTCATTGTCCTCACCCGTTTTGCCTTTGGCACTTTTCCTTTAAACCGTGTCATGGGGCCGGATAGTGAGTAGGCAGTGGGTCCGGTCGCCTTGCTTACCCGACACCCCATGGACGCGTGCCATGGCCGCTCGGCCGTGGTCGGATTCTTTTGTTGATGTGGGCACCACCTTTACCGGGGTGGAGTGGTCCGTGTTTATGTTTTGAGACGTTGATTTTCGATCGCCAAGTCGAATGGGACCCCTGGCGGAGTACCCTCCTGTTTTGGGACACTTATGTTTTGCATTCGTCGCCCGATTCCTTGGTCCGGGGAGGGGTGTTCTAGGCTTCACCGAACCGTCAGTGCCTGATTGAGGCTTTCCGTAGTTTCCACCGGCGTAACCGGTCTTTTTGGCAAACTCTTCTTCCTTCTCACTCTGTCATTGACGCTATCCGTCATCGCGTGGTTGGGATCCCGAGTAGTGACGGCTATCTCAATCCGCACCCTAGGTTAAGCTATTCTTCTAGCAACTTCTTCAGTTGCGCTCAGGATCAATTTGGGAAATTGACCTCTAGTAAGGGGGGTGTTAGATGACTCGACGTCACTAAGCGATTCACGCGATTAATCCAATTATGGGTTGTCATCAAAAATTAGTCGAACCCGTTTTACACAAAATTCAATTTCAATCTAAAAATCCCGAGAGCCGGCCCTGTATTTCTAAAAGCTGTTACCGATTTATTTAGATCACATTTTAAGACACAAACCATTGACGGAAATTCTCCGTAAGCACTTCGGTGCCACGTTCAAATTGTTTGGTTCGTTTTGTAGCCTTGGGGCTTCCAGTTATACCCAAAGTCCGGTTGAACTCAATCAAAAATAATCACCCCAATGGAATATTTCTTTATAAACATTTTCGCTTCGCACGCTAATGTGTTTATTTCGACACCCAGGCGCCTTCAATACAAAATTCTCGGAACTCTGTGCAGCCAGCGCATTTTAAACTTAAGCTCCCTTTGTCTTACGCGATAAAGAAATGAGATTTCAAATGTTATTTCGGTCCATATCAATCCGGGGACTTTTCGTAGTAACCCGATACTTGGAATTCGCTATACCACAAAATTCTTTGTTCAGGACTCAAGGCCCCTTTCTGCCCAATTAAGCTTACGTAGTAAAATTTCCTTATATTTCACAACGCGGTAAGGAATGGTGTAATCTTGAGAGGGAACATGCCCGTCCGCATTGGAGAGAGAGAGACGGTTGCACAGCGACGAGGGGATTAACTCTGTGATTGTTAAGCGGGGTTAGAATTTTTAAGTCAGTGAAGCTCAAACCTTCGAAGCGTTTTATTGTTGGGTGTGTTTTGGGATTGCGTGTGCGGGCGTTGATACGAATGGCCGATTCGTCTCCTATAGTGTACTTTCCGGGGAAAGATATTTGCATTATTTGCACATTCGACTAGAGACGACATCTTTAAGCCGTAACTAACTTTTCCCTGTTAAGTGGGGAAAAACCATTGCTGTTTGCAAATTCGTGTATCAACGCCCTGCTGTTTGTAATTTTTGGAAGCCCGCCGCGCAATAGTGTAGTTTTTGCTGTCATTTTTTTTCCCACAACCATTGAGGGATTTTTCGTAACACCTCGTTACGCTGCACCTGAGCTTCATCGAAGGCCGTCATCTCTTGTTCCTGATTACCGGGGAGTCCCTAAACTCTCGTCCCAACAACTCCGTCTGCACTGCAGCTCTCCTTGCCAAGTGACTTCACCAGGACCTCGTCACCGCTCCCGCCAAAAAGCACGCCTTGGGGCTAAGGTAAAATTGTTTACAGTAAATATGTGTTTTCGCTTTGTTTAATTATGTGCCGTGTGAAGTGATATCGACCATCTGTCGTGCGCTATTGAAGTTTATATTGGACATTGCGTACACCCGTTTACTCGAATTGTTCAAATTAATTATTATATGCAGGGGCGTCTCTCCTGTGATTTTGTTCTGCTTATTTGTTAATGATACTTAGATTAAGTTGACTTTTGCTAGGGGACCCCGAAATTCCAGTTAGGATGTACTCTTTGTAATAAATTTAAACTCACCACTGGGTGGGCTATTAAACATAAACCTTTGCTAATGTCAGTCTAGTTATTTGTTGTTGCTGAACCCTTTAGTCATTAGTTAATTACGGCAAAAGCCTGATGTAATTAATGTGAACCCAAAGCCTGCTCTTCAAGTAAGAACGCCCTAGATTTGGGCTTGTCAGTGTTTTCTTTTATTGCTCTAGAGGGTGTGGTCATCAAGGTAAGTCATTTGTTGCAAGACCACACCGTGTATACACCAACAGGCCCGAAGGAGCTTGGCGGAGGGGACGCTGTAGTGGAGTGCAGTTACGTGGAGGACTTCCCCATAGGCTACGTGTATTGTTCTTGGTTCTAGACACGTCAGCCACCCCTAACTAGAACCAAGTGGCGCTCAGGCATTTCTTTTTTTCTTTTAAGCAAGCTTTAGGGTAAGTGCCGCCGGTTTTTCTTTGTACTCTCGAACCACGCCTTCCGTCTGAGCTAAGTGCAGGTAACCGGAGAAACAAAATCTACTCCAGCACATTAAGATCTGTGTCCTTTATAGTAGAAGCCGGCGAACCCTGTAGTTTGTACCCGATTTTTGACAGTGCTCTTGATCAATGTCGATCTGAGGAATTAAAACTGTAACAAACTTTGAATTGTTAGGTTCCAACAAACTGAATGTGACACCGTAATATACGGAATATCTTTATATTAATGATTTGCCAATTCTACTAATACAAATAATGCTGTTAACAGACACAGTTCGGTTTGGCTGCTTTTTGATCTTTCCATTAATTGAATATGGCACCTAATAAGCTCCTAAAGCCATTATTTTAACTAAATTAATATAGAAATGGTAGCTAGGAAACTTGCAGGATTTATAGTAAATAGAAATTTCAATTTATCTAACTTCATCGGCGTCTTAGCGTAACCAACTTTGAATTGTTAGGTTCCAACAAACTGAATGTGACACCGTAATATACGGAATATCTTTATATTAATGATTTGCCAATTCTACTAATACAAATAATGCTGTTAACAGACACAGTTCGGTTTGGCTGCTTTTTTGAGCTTCCCATTAATTGAATATGGCACCTAATAAGCTCCTAAAGCCATTATTTTAACTAAATTAATATAGAAATAGGAGCTAGGAAACTTGCAGGATTTATAGTAAATAGAAATTTCAATTTATCTAACTCCATCGGCGTCTTAGCGTAACCAACTTTGAATTGTTAGGTTCCAACAAACTGAATGTGACGCCGTAATATACGGAATATCTTTATATTAATGATTTGCCAATTCGTACTAATACAAATAATGCTGTTAACAGACACAGTTCGGTTTGGCTGCTTTTTTGAGCTTCCCATTAACTGAATATGGCACCTAATAAGCTGCTGAAGCCATTATTTTAACTAAATTAATATAGAAATGCGAGCCAGGAAACTTGCAGGATTTATAGTAAATAAAAATTTCAATTTATCTAACTCCATCGGCGTCTTAGCGTAACCAACTTTGAATTGTTAGGTTCCAACAAACTGAATGTGACACCGTAATATACGGAATATCTTTATATTAATGATTTGCCAATTCTACTAATACAAATAATGCTGTTAACAGACACAGTTCGGTTTGGCTGCTTTTTTGATCTTCCCATTAATTGAATATGGCACCTAATAAGCTCCTATAGCCATTATTTTAACTAAATTAATATAGAAATGGGAGCTAGGAAACTTGCAGGATTTATAGTAAATAGAAATTTCAATTTATCTAACTCCATCGGCGTCTTAAGCGTAACCAACTTTGAATTGTTAGGTTCCAACAAATTGAATGTGACACCGTAATATACGGAATATCTTTATATTAATGATTTGCCATTTCTACTAATACAAATAATGCTGTTAACAGACACAGTTCGGTTTGGCTGCTTTTTTGAGCTTCCCATTAATTGAATATGGCACCTAATAAGCTCCTAAAGCCATTATTTTAACTAAATTAACATAGAAATGAGAGCTAGGAAACTTGCAGGATTTATAGTAAATAAAATTTCAATTTATCTAACTCCATCGGCGTCTTAGCGTAACCAACTTTGAATTGTTAGGTTCCAACAAATTGAATGTGACACCGTAATATACGGAATATCTTTATATTAATGATTTGCCAATTCTACTAATACAAATAATGCTGTTAACAGACACAGTTCGGTTTGGCTGCTTTTTTGAGCTTCCCATTAATTGAATATGGCACCTAATAAGCTCCTAAAGCCATTATTTTAACTATATTAATATAGAAATGAGAGCTAGAAAACTTGCAGGATTTATAGTAAATAAAAATTTCAATTTATCTAACTCCATCGGCGTCTTAGCGTAACCAACTTTGAATTGTTAGGATCCAACAAATTGAATGTGACACCGTAATATACGGAATATCTTTATATTAATGATTTGCCAATTCTACTAATACAAATAATGCTGTTAACAGACACAGTTCGGTTTGGCTTGCTTTTTTGAGCTTCCCATTAATTGAATATGGCACCTAATAAGCTGCTGAAGCCATTATTTTAACTAAATTAATATAGAAATGCGAGCCAGGAAACTTGCAGGATTTATAGTAAATAAAAATTTCAATTTATCTAACTCCATCGGCGTCTTAGCGTAACCAACTTTGAATTGTTAGGTTCCAACAAATTGAATGTGACACCGTAATATACGGAATATCTTTATATTAATGATTTGCCAATTCTACTAATACAAATAATGCTGTTAACAGACACAGTTCGGTTTGGTTGCTTTTTTGAGCTTCCATTAACTGAATATGGCACCTAATAAGCTGCTGAAGCCATATTTTAACTATATTAATATGGAAATGAGAGCTAGGAAACTTGCAGGATTTATAGTAAATAAAAATTTCAATTTATCTAACTCCATCGGCGTCTTAGCGTAACCAACTTTGAATTGTTAGGTTCCAACAAATTGAATGTGACACCGTAATATACGGAATATCTTTATATTAATGATTTGCCAATTCTACTAATACAAATAATGCTGTTAACAGACACAGTTCGGTTTGGCTGCTTTTTTGAGCTTCCCATTAACTGAATATGGCACCTAATAAGCTGCTGAAGCCATTATTTTAACTAAATTAATATAGAAATGCGAGTAAGGAAACTTGCAGGATTTATAGTAAATAAAAATTTCAATTTATCTAACTCCATCGGCGTCTTAGCGTAACCAACTTTGAATTGTTAGGTTCCAACAAATTGAATGTGACACCGTAATATACGGAATATCTTTATATTAATGATTTGCCAATTCTACTAATACAAATAATGCTGTTAACAGACACAGTTCGGTTTGGCTGCTTTATTGAGCTTCCCATTAATTGAATATGACACCTAATAAGCTGCTGAAGCCATTATTTTAACTAAATTAATATAGAAATGCGAGCCAGGAAACTTGCAGGATTTATAGTAAATAAAAATTTCAATTTATCTAACTCCATCGGCGTCTTAGCGTAACCAACTTTGAATTGTTAGGTTCCAACAAATTGAATGTGACACCGTAATATACGGAATATCTTTATATTAATGATTTGCCAATTCTACTAATACAAATAATGCTGTTAACAGACACAGTTCGGTTTGGCTGCTTTTTTGAGCTTCCCATTGACTGAATATGGCACCTAATAAGCTGCTGAAGCCATTATTTTAAACTATATTAATATGAAATGAGAGCTAGGAAACTTGCAGGATTTATAGTAAATAAAAATTTCAATTTATCTAACTCCATCGGCGTCTTAGCGTAACCAACTTTGAATTGTTAGGTTCCAACAAATGAATGTGACACCGTAATATACGGAATATCTTTATATTAATGATTTGCCAATTCTACTAATACAAATAATGCTGTTAACAGACACAGTTCGGTTTGGCTGCTTTTTTGAGCTTCCCATTAATTGAATATGGCACCTAATAAGCTGCTGAAGCCATTATTTTAACTAAATTAATATAGAAATGCGAGCCAGGAAACTTGCAGGATTTATAGTAAATAAAAATTTCAATTTATCTAACTTCATCGGCGTCTTAGCGTAACCAACTTTGAATTGTTAGGTTCCAACAAATTGAATGTGACACCGTAATATACGGAATATCTTTATATTAATGATTTGCCAATTCTACTAATACAAATAATGCTGTTAACAGACACAGTTCGGTTTGGCTGCTTTTTTGATCTTCCCATTAATTGAATATGGCACCTAATAAGCTCCTAAAGCCATTATTTTAACTAAATTAATATAGAAATGAGAGCTAGGAAACTTGCAGGATTTATAGTAAATAAAAATTTCAATTTATCTAACTCCATCGGCGTCTTAGCGTAACCAACTTTGAATTGTTAGGTTCCAACAAATTGAATGTGACACCGTAATATACGGAATATCTTTATATTAATGATTTGCCAATTCTACTAATACAAATAATGCTGTTAACAGACACAGTTCGGTTTGGCTGCTTTTTGAGCTTCCCATTAACTGAATATGGCACCTAATAAGCTGCTGAAGCCATTATTTTAACTATATTAATATGGAAATGAGAGCTAGGAAACTTGCAGGATTTATAGTAAATAAAAATTTCAATTTATCTAACTCCATCGGCGTCTTAGCGTAACCAACTTTGAATTGTTAGGTTCCAACAAACTGAATGTGACACCGTAATATACGGAATATCTTTATATTAATGATTTGCCAATTCTACTAATACAAATAATGCTGTTAACAGACACAGTTCGGTTTGGCTGCTTTTTTGATCTTCCCATTAATTGAATATGGCACCTAATAAGCTGCTGAAGCCATTATTTTAACTATATTAATATGGAAATGAGAGCTAGGAAACTTGCAGGATTTATAGTAAATAAAATTTTAATTTATCTAACTCCATCGGCGTCTTAGCGTAACCAACTTTGAATTGTGTTAGGTTCCAACAAATTGAATGTGACACCGTAATATACGGAATATCTTTATATTAATGATTTGCCAATTCTACTAATACAAATAATGCTGTTAACAGACACAGTTCGGTTTGGCTGCTTTTTTGAGCTTCCCATTAATTGAATATGGCACCTAATAAGCTGCTGAAGCCATTATTTTAACTAAATTAATATAGAAATGCGAGCCAGGAGACTTGCAGGATTTATAGTAAATAAAAATTTCAATTTATCTAACTCCATCGGCGTCTTAGCGTAACCAACTTTGAATTGTTAGGTTCCAACAAATTGAATGTGACACCGTAATATACGGAATATCTTTATATTAATGATTTGCCAATTCTACTAATACAAATAATGCTGTTAACAGACACAGTTCGGTTTGGCTGCTTTTTTGAGCTTCCCATTAACTGAATATGGCACCTAATAAGCTGCTGAAGCCATTATTTTAACTATATTAATATGGAAATGAGAGCTAGGAAACTTGCAGGATTTATAGTAAATAAAAATTTCAATTTATCTAACTCCATCGGCGTCTTAGCGTAACCAACTTTGAATTGTTAGGTTCCAACAAATTGAATGTGACACCGTAATATACGGAATATCTTTATATTAATGATTTGCCAATTCTACTAATACAAATAATGCTGTTAACAGACACAGTTCGGTTTGGCTGCTTTTTTGAGCTTCCCATTAATTGAATATGGCACCTAATAAGCTGCTGAACCCATTATTTTAACTAAATTAATATAGAAATGCGAGCCAGGAACTTGCAGGATTTATAGTAAATAAAAAATACAATTTATCTAAACCCATCGGCGTCTTAGGGCAACCAACTTTGAATTGTTAGGTTGCAAATAATCGAATGTGACACCGTAATGAACAGAATAGCTTTATATTAATAATTTCCCAATTCTACTAACACAATTAGTGCAGCTAAACGTCACCGTTCGCTTTGGCTGCTTTTTGAGTTTCCATTAATTGAATATGGCACTTAATAAACTACTGAAGCCATTATTTTAACTAAATTAATATAGAAATGAGAGCTAGGAAACTAGCAGGATTTATAGTAAATAAAAAATACCATTTATCTAACTCCATCGGCGTCTTAGCGCAACCAACTTTGAATTGTTAGGTTCCAACAGATCGAATGTGAGACCGTTATGTACAGAATAGCTTTATATTAATGATTTGTCAATTCTACTAATACAAATAATGCTGCTAAAAGACACCGTTTGCTTTGGTTGCTTTTTGAGGTTCCCATTAATTGAATATGGTAAATAATAGGCTGCTGTAGCCATTATTTTAACTAAATTAATATAGAAATGCGAGCCAGGAGACTTGCAGGATTTATAGTAAATAAAAAATACAATTTATCTAATACCATCGGCACCTTAGGGCAACCAACTTTGAATAGTTAGGTTCCAAAAAATTGAATGTGACACCGTAATATACGGAATATCTTTATATTAATGATTTGCCAATTCTACTAATACAAATAATGCTGTTAACAGACACAGTTCGGTTTGGCTGCTTTTTTGAGCTTCCCATTAATTGAATATCGCACCTAATAAGCTCCTAAAGCCATTATTTTAACTAAATTAATATAGAAATGAGAGCTAGGAAACTTGCAGGATTTATAGTAAATAAAAATTTCAATTTATCTAACTCCATCGGCGTCTTAGCGTAACCAACTTTGAATTGTTAGGTTCCAACAAATTGAATGTGACACCGTAATATACGGAATATCTTTATATTAATGATTTGCCAATGCTACTAATACAAATAATGCTGTTAACAGACACAGTTCGGTTTGGCTGCTTTTTTGAGCTTCCCATTAATTGAATATGGCACCTAATAAGCTCCTAAAGCCATTATTTTAACTAAATTAATATAGAAATGAGAGCTAGGAAACTTGCAGGATTTATAGTAAATAAAAATTTCAATTTATCTAACTCCATCGGCGTCTTAGCGTAACCAACTTTGAATTGTTAGGTTCCAACAAATTGAATGTGACACCGTAATATACGGAATATCTTTATATTAATAATTTGCCAATTCTACTAATACAAATAATGCTGTTAACAGACACAGTTCGGTTTGGCTGCTTTTTTGAGCTTCCCATTAATTGAATATCGCACCTAATAAGCTCCTAAAGCCATTATTTTAACTAAATTAATATAGAAATGAGAGCTAGGAAACTTGCAGGATTTATAGTAAATAAAAATTTCAATTTATCTAACTCCATCGGCGTCTTAGCGTAACCAACTTTGAATTGTTAGGTTCCAACAAACAGAATGTGACGCCGTAATATACGGAATATCTTTATATTAATGATTTGCCAATTCTACTAATACAAATAATGCTGTTAACAGACACAGTTCGGTTTGGCTGCTTTTTTGAGCTTCCCATTAATTGAATATGGCACCTAATAAGCTGCTGAAGCCATTATTTTAACTAAATTAATATAGAAATGCGAGCCAGGAAACTTGCAGGATTTATAGTAAATAAAAATTTCAATTTATCTAACTTCATCGGCGTCTTAGCGTAACCAACTTTGAATTGTTAGGTTCCAACAAACTGAATGTGACACCGTAATATACGGAATATCTTTATATTAATGATTTGCCAATTCTACTAATACAAATAATGCTGTTAACAGACACAGTTCGGTTTGGTTGCTTTTTTGATCTTCCCATTAATTGAATATGGCACCTAATAAGCTGCTGAAGCCCATTATTTTAACTAAATTACTAAATTAATATAGAAATGCGAGCCAGGAAACTTGCAGGATTAATAGTAAATAAAAAATACAATCTATCTAACACCATCGGCATCTTAGGGCAACCAACTTTGAATTGTTAGGTTCCAACAAATCGAATGTGAGACCGTAATATACGGAATATCTTTATATTAATGATTTGCCAATTCTACTAATACAAATAATGCTGTTAACAGACACAGTTCGGTTTGGCTGCTTTTTTGAGCTTCCCATTAACTGAATATGGCACCTAATAAGCTCCTAAAGCCATTATTTTAACTAAATTAATATAGAAATGAGAGCTAGGAAACTTGCAGGATTTATAGTAAATAAAAATTTCAATTTATCTAACTCCATCGGCGTCTTAGCGTAACCAACTTTGAATTGTTAGGTTCCAACAAATTGAATGTGACACCGTAATATACGGAATATCTTTATATTAATGATTTGCCAATTCTACTAATACAAATAATGCTGTTAACAGACACAGTTCGGTTTGGCTGCTTTTTTGAGCTTCCCATTAATTGAATATGGCACCTAATAAGCTGCTGAAGCCATTATTTTAACTAAATTAATATAGAAATGCGAGCCAGGAAACTTGCAGGATTTATAGTAATTAAAAATTTCAATTTATCTAACTCCATCGGCGTCTTAGCGTAACCAACTTTGAATTGTTAGGTTCCAACAAACTGAATGTGACACCGTAATATACGGAATATCTTTATATTAATGATTTGCCAATTCTACTAATACAAATAATGCTGTTAACAGACACAGTTCGGTTTGGCTGCTTTTTTGAGCTTCCCATTGACTGAATATGGCACCTAATAAGCTGCTGAAGCCATTATTTTAACTATATTAATATGGAAATGAGAGCTAGGAAACTTGCAGGATTTATAGTAAATAAAAATTTCAATTTATCTAACTCCATCGGCGTCTTAGCGTAACCAACTTTGAATTGTTAGGTTCCAACAAATTGAATGTGACACCGTAATATACGGAATATCTTTATATTAATGATTTGCCAATTCTACTAATACAAATAATGCTGTTAACAGACACAGTTCGGTTTGGCTGCTTTTTTGAGCTTCCCATTAATTGAATATGGCACCTAATAAGCTGCTGAAGCCATTATTTTAACTAAATTAATATAGAAATGCGAGCCAGGAAACTTGCAGGATTTATAGTAAATAAAAATTTCAATTTATCTAACTTCATCGGCGTCTTAGCGTAACCAACTTTGAATTGTTAGGTTCCAACAAATTGAATGTGACACCGTAATATACGGAATATCTTTATATTAATGATTTGCCAATTCTACTAATACAAATAATGCTGTTAACAGACACAGTTCGGTTTGGCTGCTTTTTTGATCTTCCCATTAATTGAATATGGCACCTAATAAGCTCCTAAAGCCATTATTTTAACTAAATTAATATAGAAATGAGAGCTAGGAAACTTGCAGGATTTATAGTAAATAAAAATTTCAATTTATCTAACTCCATCGGCGTCTTAGCGTAACCAACTTTGAATTGTTAGGTTCCAACAAATTGAATGTGACACCGTAATATACGGAATATCTTTATATTAATGATTTGCCAATTCTACTAATACAAATAATGCTGTTAACAGACACAGTTCGGTTTGGCTGCTTTTTTGAGCTTCCCATTAACTGAATATGGCACCTAATAAGCTGCTGAAGCCATTATTTTAACTATATTAATATGGAAATGAGAGCTAGGAAACTTGCAGGATTTATAGTAAATAAAAATTTCAATTTATCTAACTCCATCGGCGTCTTAGCGTAACCAACTTTGAATTGTTAGGTTCCAACAAACTGAATGTGACACCGTAATATACGGAATATCTTTATATTAATGATTTGCCAATTCTACTAATACAAATAATGCTGTTAACAGACACAGTTCGGTTTGGCTGCTTTTTTGATCTTCCCATTAATTGAATATGGCACCTAATAAGCTGCTGAAGCCATTATTTTAACTATATTAATATGGAAATGAGAGGCTAGGAAACTTGCAGGATTTATAGTAAATAAAAATTTTAATTTATCTAACTCCATCGGCGTCTTAGCGTAACCAACTTTGAATTGTTAGGTTCCAACAAATTGAATGTGACACCGTAATATACGGAATATCTTTATATTAATGATTTGCCAATTCTACTAATACAAATAATGCTGTTAACAGACACAGTTCGGTTTGGCTGCTTTTTTGAGCTTCCCATTAATTGAATATGGCACCTAATAAGCTGCTGAAGCCATTATTTTAACTAAATTAATATAGAAATGCGAGCCAGGAGACTTGCAGGATTTATAGTAAATAAAAATTTCAATTTATCTAACTCCATCGGCGTCTTAGCGTAACCAACTTTGAATTGTTAGGTTCCAACAAATTGAATGTGACACCGTAATATACGGAATATCTTTATATTAATGATTTGCCAATTCTACTAATACAAATAATGCTGTTAACAGACACAGTTCGGTTTGGCTGCTTTTTTGAGCTTCCCATTAACTGAATATGGCACCTAATAAGCTGCTGAAGCCATTATTTTAACTATATTAATATGGAAATGAGAGCTAGGAAACTTGCAGGATTTATAGTAAATAAAAATTTCAATTTATCTAACTCCATCGGCGTCTTAGCGTAACCAACTTTGAATTGTTAGGTTCCAACAAATTGAATGTGACACCGTAATATACGGAATATCTTTATATTAATGATTTGCCAATTCTACTAATACAAATAATGCTGTTAACAGACACAGTTCGGTTTGGCTGCTTTTTTGAGCTTCCCATTAATTGAATATGGCACCTAATAAGCTGCTGAACCCATTATTTTAACTAAATTAATATAGAAATGCGAGCCAGGAAACTTGCAGGATTTATAGTAAATAAAAAATACAATTTATCTAAACCCATCGGCGTCTTAGGGCAACCAACTTTGAATTGTTAGGTTGCAAATAATCGAATGTGACACCGTAATGAACAGAATAGCTTTATATTAATAATTTCCCAATTCTACTAACACAATTAGTGCAGCTAAACGTCACCGTTCGCTTTGGCTGCTTTTTGAGTTTCCCATTAATTGAATATGGCACTTAATAAACTACTGAAGCCATTATTTTAACTAAATTAATATAGAAATGAGAGCTAGGAAACTAGCAGGATTTATAGTAAATAAAAAATACCATTTATCTAACTCCATCGGCGTCTTAGCGCAACCAACTTTGAATTGTTAGGTTCCAACAGTTCGAATGTGAGACCGTTATGTACAGAATAGCTTTATATTAATGATTTGTCAATTCTACTAATACAAATAATGCTGCTAAAAGACACCGTTTGCTTTGGTTGCTTTTTGAGGTTCCCATTAATTGAATATGGTAAATAATAGGCTGCTGTAGCCATTATTTTAACTAAATTAATATAGAAATGCGAGCCAGGAGACTTGCAGGATTTATAGTAAATAAAAAATACAATTTATCTAATACCATCGGCATCTTAGGGCAACCAACTTTGAATAGTTAGGTTCCAAAAAATTGAATGTGACACCGTAATATACGGAATATCTTTATATTAATGATTTGCCAATTCTACTAATACAAATAATGCTGTTAACAGACACAGTTCGGTTTGGCTGCTTTTTTGAGCTTCCCATTAATTGAATATCGCACCTAATAAGCTCCTAAAGCCATTATTTTAACTAAATTAATATAGAAATGAGAGCTAGGAAACTTGCAGGATTTATAGTAAATAAAAATTTCAATTTATCTAACTCCATCGGCGTCTTAGCGTAACCAACTTTGAATTGTTAGGTTCCAACAAATTGAATGTGACCACCGTAATATACGGAATATCTTTATATTAATGATTTGCCAATGCTACTAATACAAATAATGCTGTTAACAGACACAGTTCGGTTTGGCTGCTTTTTTGAGCTTCCCATTAATTGAATATGGCACCTAATAAGCTCCTAAAGCCATTATTTTAACTAAATTAATATAGAAATGAGAGCTAGGAAACTTGCAGGATTTATAGTAAATAAAAATTTCAATTTATCTAACTCCATCGGCGTCTTAGCGTAACCAACTTTGAATTGTTAGGTTCCAACAAATTGAATGTGACACCGTAATATACGGAATATCTTTATATTAATAATTTGCCAATTCTACTAATACAAATAATGCTGTTAACAGACACAGTTCGGTTTGGCTGCTTTTTTGAGCTTCCCATTAATTGAATATCGCACCTAATAAGCTCCTAAAGCCATTATTTTAACTAAATTAATATAGAAATGAGAGCTAGGAAACTTGCAGGATTTATAGTAAATAAAAATTTCAATTTATCTAACTCCATCGGCGTCTTAGCGTAACCAACTTTGAATTGTTAGGTTCCAACAAACTGAATGTGACGCCGTAATATACGGAATATCTTTATATTAATGATTTGCCAATTCTACTAATACAAATAATGCTGTTAACAGACACAGTTCGGTTTGGCTGCTTTTTTGAGCTTCCCATTAATTGAATATGGCACCTAATAAGCTGCTGAAGCCATTATTTTAACTAAATTAATATAGAAATGCGAGCCAGGAAACTTGCAGGATTTATAGTAAATAAAAATTTCAATTTATCTAACTTCATCGGCGTCTTAGCGTAACCAACTTTGAATTGTTAGGTTCCAACAAACTGAATGTGACACCGTAATATACGGAATATCTTTATATTAATGATTTGCCAATTCTACTAATACAAATAATGCTGTTAACAGACACAGTTCGGTTTGGTTGCTTTTTTGATCTTCCCATTAATTGAATATGGCACCTAATAAGCTGCTGAAGCCATTATTTTAACTAAATTACTAAATTAATATAGAAATGCGAGCCAGGAAACTTGCAGGATTAATAGTAAATAAAAAATACAATCTATCTAACACCATCGGCATCTTAGGGCAACCAACTTTGAATTGTTAGGTTCCAACAAATCGAATGTGAGACCGTAATATACGGAATATCTTTATATTAATGATTTGCCAATTCTACTAATACAAAATAATGCTGTTAACAGACACAGTTCGGTTTGGCTGCTTTTTTGAGCTTCCCATTAACTGAATATGGCACCTAATAAGCTCCTAAAGCCATTATTTTAACTAAATTAATATAGAAATGAGAGCTAGGAAACTTGCAGGATTTATAGTAAATAAAAATTTCAATTTATCTAACTCCATCGGCGTCTTAGCGTAACCAACTTTGAATTGTTAGGTTCCAACAAATTGAATGTGACACCGTAATATACGGAATATCTTTATATTAATGATTTGCCAATTCTACTAATACAAATAATGCTGTTAACAGACACAGTTCGGTTTTGGCTGCTTTTTTGAGCTTCCCATTAATTGAATATGGCACCTAATAAGCTGCTGAAGCCATTATTTTAACTAAATTAATATAGAAATGCGAGCCAGGAAACTTGCAGGATTTATAGTAAATAAAAATTTCAATTTATCTAACTCCATCGGCGTCTTAGCGTAACCAACTTTGAATTGTTAGGTTCCAACAAACTGAATGTGACACCGTAATATACGGAATATCTTTATATTAATGATTTGCCAATTCTACTAATACAAATAATGCTGTTAACAGACACAGTTCGGTTTGGCTGCTTTTTTGAGCTTCCCATTGACTGAATATGGCACCTAATAAGCTGCTGAAGCCATTATTTTAACTATATTAATATGGAAATGAGAGCTAGGAAACTTGCAGGATTTATAGTAAATAAAAATTTCAATTTATCTAACTCCATCGGCGTCTTAGCGTAACCAACTTTGAATTGTTAGGTTCCAACAAATTGAATGTGACACCGTAATATACGGAATATCTTTATATTAATGATTTGCCAATTCTACTAATACAAATAATGCTGTTAACAGACACAGTTCGGTTTGGCTGCTTTTTTGAGCTTCCCATTAATTGAATATGGCACCTAATAAGCTGCTGAAGCCATTATTTTAACTAAATTAATATAGAAATGCGAGCCAGGAAACTTGCAGGATTTATAGTAAATAAAAATTTCAATTTATCTAACTTCATCGGCGTCTTAGCGTAACCAACTTTGAATTGTTAGGTTCCAACAAATTGAATGTGACACCGTAATATACGGAATATCTTTATATTAATGATTTGCCAATTCTACTAATACAAATAATGCTGTTAACAGACACAGTTCGGTTTGGCTGCTTTTTTGATCTTCCCATTAATTGAATATGGCACCTAATAAGCTCCTAAAGCCATTATTTTAACTAAATTAATATAGAAATGAGAGCTAGGAAACTTGCAGGATTTATAGTAAATAAAAATTTCAATTTATCTAACTCCATCGGCGTCTTAGCGTAACCAACTTTGAATTGTTAGGTTCCAACAAATTGAATGTGACACTGTAATATACGGAATATCTTTATATTAATGATTTGCCAATTCTACTAATACAAATAATGCTGTTAACAGACACAGTTCGGTTTGGCTGCTTTTTTGAGCTTCCCATTAACTGAATATGGCACCTAATAAGCTGCTGAAGCCATTATTTTAACTATATTAATATGGAAATGAGAGCTAGGAAACTTGCAGGATTTATAGTAAATAAAAATTTCAATTTATCTAACTCCATCGGCGTCTTAGCGTAACCAACTTTGAATTGTTAGGTTCCAACAAACTGAATGTGACTCCGTAATATACGGAATATCTTTATATTAATGATTTGCCAATTCTACTAATACAAATAATGCTGTTAACAGACACAGTTCGGTTTGGCTGCTTTTTTGATCTTCCCATTAATTGAATATGGCACCCTAATAAGCTGCTGAAGCCATTATTTTAACTATATTAATATGGAAATGAGAGCTAGGAAACTTGCAGGATTTATAGTAAATAAAAATTTTAATTTATCTAACTCCATCGGCGTCTTAGCGTAACCAACTTTGAATTGTTAGGTTCCAACAAATTGAATGTGACACCGTAATATACGGAATATCTTTATATTAATGATTTGCCAATTCTACTAATACAAATAATGCTGTTAACAGACACAGTTCGGTTTGGCTGCTTTTTTGATCTTCCCATTAATTGAATATGGCACCTAATAAGCTGCTGAAGCCATTATTTTAACTAAATTAATATAGAAATGCGAGCCAGGAGACTTGCAGGATTTATAGTAAATAAAAATTTCAATTTATCTAACTCCATCGGCGTCTTAGCGTAACCAACTTTGAATTGTTAGGTTCCAACAAATTGAATGTGACACCGTAATATACGGAATATCTTTATATTAATGATTTGCCAATTCTACTAATACAAATAATGCTGTTAACAGACACAGTTCGGTTTGGCTGCTTTTTTGAGCTTCCCATTAACTGAATATGGCACCTAATAAGCTGCTGAAGCCATTATTTTAACTATATTAATATGGAAATGAGAGCTAGGAAACTTGCAGGATTTATAGTAAATAAAAATTTCAATTTATCTAACTCCATCGGCGTCTTAGCGTAACCAACTTTGAATTGTTAGGTTCCAACAAATTGAATGTGACACCGTAATATACGGAATATCTTTATATTAATGATTTGCCAATTCTACTAATACAAATAATGCTGTTAACAGACACAGTTCGGTTTGGTTGCTTTTTTGATCTTCCCATTAATTGAATATGGCACCTAATAAGCTGCTGAAGCCATTATTTTAACTAAATTAATATAGAAATGCGAGCCAGGAAACTTGCAGGATTTATAGTAAATAAAAATTTCAATTTATCTAACTTCATCGGCGTCTTAGCGTAACCAACTTTGAATTGTTAGGTTCCAACAAACTGAATGTGACACCGTAATATACGGAATATCTTTATATTAATGATTTGCCAATTCTACTAATACAAATAATGCTGTTAACAGACACAGTTCGGTTTGGTTGCTTTTTTGATCTTCCCATTAATTGAATATGGCACCTAATAAGCTGCTGAAGCCATTATTTAACTAAATTACTAAATTAATATAGAAATGCGAGCCAGGAAACTTGCAGGATTAATAGTAAATAAAAAATACAATCTATCTAACACCATCGGCATCTTAGGGCAACCAACTTTGAATTGTTAGGTTCCAACAAATCGAATGTGAGACCGTAATATACGGAATATCTTTATATTAATGATTTGCCAATTCTACTAATACAAATAATGCTGTTAACAGACACAGTTCGGTTTGGCTGCTTTTTTGAGCTTCCCATTAACTGAATATGGCACCTAATAAGCTGCTGAAGCCATTATTTTAA